>VMBQ01015372.1:0-11776 GCA_007657795.1 Dreissena rostriformis | reverse complement strand
TTCTTGCACTTTCATGGGTTATCCTTGACTGCAAGGTCCAAAGAAATACAACCAGACCCACACATATAGACTGGTCGTGTACTTAATTCCGGCCACTTTTGGGGCTATTTTTGAAAATTCCTCTAATTTGAAAAAACCTCTAGTACCCGTCGGTACTATACCGTAACCTTAAACATGTTGTGGTAAATGCATTGTAACACTCTCTCTAAGACGCCGTAACATTTTAATTCATCAAAATTTATCTCGTTACACTTACATGTAGTTAAATTTTAGACAGATCTTGATAAGATTGATTCAATATTCTTTTTTGCTTACGTTTGTTTGCATTTTCTTCCGATTACTGTAAGACTTTGAATTATATTCCAATGAGTTTATGAGTTGTCTATACAGGTCTGTAAAACATCCATTTTATCGATAACATAGGAATACATTACATGGCCAGCTATGAAAGAGGAACACAATATCCGTATTTAAATAAACATTGGCTTACCGTTATTTACCATTTATTTTAACAACGTCCCGTATCGCTAACAAACTGAAATAAATAGGTTTAAACTAACAAACTGTGGAAAGACGCCGTAACCGTTGTAGTTATGACGCCGTATCGCGTTGTGGTACAGACGCACCGCTCATTGTAACGTAGTTCAGCGGTAGTGGATATGTCGCGGTATAATGATAAATGTTTCATCCATTTTGTGCACAGGCCACGTAGGAAATTGTAGTTTGTGCTTTCATATGCGACCCTAAGTTATTTACACATACTAGTATTACACATTTGCCTGACGGCACTGAAACAGTTTCTGCGCACTGACTGACATAAAGTTGAAACTTTTGTGTACTTCAGAGGCAGTTTAAAAACTGGTATGACTGTTTTGTTTAAAAAATATGTCAAACTGGATGAATTCATATTTTAAATATGGTAATAGGCAGAAAAACATAGGGTACTAAGGACATAATCTGTAAAGGCCATAGTTGCGTCTTTTAATTAGGCCATGTACGTCGTCTAGTGTTCATAGTTTTTCAATTGCTCTAGATACGGGAGTTGTTCTTGAATATAGGACGGTTTCCTATTTACTGTATCTCGCACAAATGGGAACACGTTCAAGCTAGCGGCAACCGACACATTTACGCAGGATCGCACATAAATATAAACAACTGTAAATCTCGTAATGATCGTACAAACTGCAATAGACTCTAAAATTTAACCGCTTTTGAATTATAGTGATCTAGTAATTCTTATATCAAATACACGAACGATGAACAAACTAAAACAAGAAGACAACGTGCTTGAAATGGATTACACACTTTTGTCTCAGACTTAAACAATCAGACGCAGAAAATATTACTCATTAGTAGCTTTCGCTTATGTGCATGTATATTGTATATGTATTGTACTGTGATAATTAATGTTAAGGGGTGTTGCGGCAGTTTTGCTGATTTTTTTCCATCTAATAACTTTTGCTCAAAATTTATATTCAAGTACTACATACAAATACTATATGAAAAATGAAATAAAAACATTGGGTCACCGGCCTTGTTTTGATTTTATTCACCATTTTATAACATGTACTTTTTCATTAAAACTGAAAAATCTCTAATTGCATAAAAATGATTAATAACCTATGAAATTGGCAACATATTGATATTATATAAGCTAATATATATCATATACCATTTAATTAAACCACAAACTACCAAAAAATGGAGAACACAAGTTAAATTTTAAGAAATTTTAATTTTTATAATTTTTATGTCACCCAAAAAAACGTATTTTTTTTTACTATTTTAACACAAAAATGGAATTTAAAAAAGTTCTATCTAATAACTTTTTGCGAAACTGCTCAAATATGTTCATCTACGTATTGTTATCATAAAACAAAAATAAAAAAGGGGGGTCACCGCACTTTTAACAGAGATTTTTTTGTTCAACTATCCCTACCGTCTATGTCAAATTTCCTAAAATACAGCAATTAGGCGAAACCCAAGTACCGGTACACAGACTGTTATGCATAAACATTATAGATTGTTTACAATCTTAATTGGGATCACAACGGCTTACTAAAACACAGCACTAATACAATATTTAATCACAAACATAAGACCATACAGTATCAAACTCGACCTTAATCATCCATAACAGGGACTTGTTGACAGATTTCGGCATGTTTTGGAGTTTGTGATTAAATGCTTTAAATTGATTAATGTAAACAACATGACTAAAGAGCTCCAGGAAAAAAACAATAGTGAAATAAAAGAAAGAAAAAAAGAATAAAAAAAAGTTAACCGCACCTGGGATCGAACCACTGAGTACCTATTATGAACCTACTCGGTCATTAATGTGTGATGATTCTGATAACAAAACTATTGGGTTGTGATAATAGCATTGGTGTTACCATAAATATAGCATCGTTTAAATAAACTGCCGCAACACCCCTTATGTTGTCTTTTAACTTCATATTACAAATCAGGGAGGGTAATAGCAAAAGAGGAAAGTAAAATGTATTCAAAGGGAAAAAAGGCTATGCACATTATCCTATATTAAAGATTCAATGACTAATAAGCATAACGAGCCAGTCTTAACAAACATCGTACGACCAATTTAGATTACTACAATGGCTTACTTATAACAGGCAATGATAAAGGTTATTAAGCATTATACATTCGAGAAAATAGAAAAATGAGAATTGTAACTCAAATCGTAGAAATCATTGGTTTTGTGAATTCGTGTTATTCATACGCATTTATAAAATTAAAAAAATAATATGTCCGGTGTTTATCGTACTCAGAAAATATCACGAAACCGCATCTGAATTCTAATTGGTTGAATTTGGTTACATTTTGACATAAATTTATAATTGAACAATGTATTACTAGCATACCTTTGTTGAAACTTTGCCTAAAACAATGTATACAGTTTACCTGTCAAGTTAAATCATTCGTTTAACAATATTTGGCAAATAAAAGCCATATATATGTGCGCCTGTGTTAACATGAACCGATTCAAAGACACGTTCTTTAATTAAAAGATAATAATTACATATTTTCTACCGCCCAATTAGATCTGCGCTTATTATGAAAGCATACATAAATACAAAAAAAAAGACATAATTATACATGTCCCAGCTAATGTTTGTTTAAAGTACTAGAACAGACAAAACCGTCATGTTTTTTGGAAATTTAAAACGTGATTTATAAATTACACATAAATAGTCATTTATAACATAGCGTTTTTCTACTGTTAATTAGAAGAAACTAAAGCCGAAGAAACTTATTTAGAAGGTAATCGAGCTTCTTAAAGGCTTATATGTAATAGATGCATATTATATCACTCATCATTGAAGAGAGAAATAATAGAAAGTGTGATTTTTTCATCATTGTCTCAAACTGAATGCGAATTTGTAATCAAATAAATGCACGTGCATTTTCCGGTCAAAGTAACGCAATTCGTTGACCAGACCATATTTTATTTTCCGCCCACATAATAACGTTTAAAAATAGAACAAACACGAAAAGTAGTTCCCGAAAGTGACAGTTGATTTATGACTTCATTCTGCCTAAACGAATGGTTGAAGCGTCTTTTGTTAACGTGCAAAGCTCGTCGAGTAAAGACATGATCAAGAATAAGCCTCATTTGCACACATGACCCTTAAGCGCACTTATAAGTAAATATATCATTAAGTTAATAGCGATATTATGCGATGATTCTCTTCTTAACTTTAGCCTCAACAATAATTAGTGAAATGCTGTTTGTTTGTCTTTAATTACAAAATATTGTTTGGTTATTGGTTTTCAGATATCAATTGTTCTTTCAAACAAATTGGGGGCATTTAACCGTATTAACACCAACCGTTTTAACATAACGCTACGTTTCAAGGCCAGTACGGCAATGGGTTACATAGATGTAAGTGTCATTAAATGGAAAGTAAAATTTAAAAATGAGACCTCATACCAGGATATTACAGCCAAAACATACCACGAGAAATGCAAATCTGGATCAAATGTATTCATGAATCTGGTTCGAGTTAACGGAAGTTGGCAAGTGAATTTTCGTTGAGGATAAGCCTTCCTGAAACAGGAAATACAGAAAGTGGGAATATGGATAAGCCTGTCCGGAATGCACAAGATGAGTCGGGACGGCAGTTTATGCAGATGTTATTTTAACAGTTTTTCTTTGTTCCCTAAACGCAAACTCGGAACAATTTGATATCGTCCAAAACATCATTTATTTAATGACATGAAGCAACTCATAATCAGTCAGAAGAACAACATTTCCAAATACATTTCAAAATAAACACTTTACTTCTTTAAGTATAGTCCAGCAACGGCCAGTGGACCGTGAATGTCATTTAGCTTTAGTTATGTTCAACTGTTTCACGTGAACATTCCACGTAAAACAGTTGCACATTATCAAAACTAAATGGCATTCACGGTCCACTGGCCGTTGTTTACAAACAAAAATGAAAACTAAAGAAATGCATTTACAGTAGTAACTACAACTAAAACATCATTTGCTTTCTTCAGTAAACAGAATGAAGGATTAGGCCAGTAATCAGAACAAAAATATGAACCGTCTTTTTATCATAACAAAGTGTCAGCACCAATGATATGGTACACCAAGGGTTAAACACATATATATGACACAGGTACAATGCAAAAGTCACTGTTGGTTGTCATTAGCACTAGGATCATTGTCATTAATAGAGTCACTTAAATGAAGCGAAGACGGAGTTTTCTGGGAATTTTCCCCCTGTCTGATAGGTGAAACTGGTGCTGCCATTGGTCTATTCGAAACGCCATCCCATGTCATCATTGGTACTGGAGGACTCCCAGGAACAGTACAGCCGGATTGTGCGGGTTGTAGTTGTTGTGTTAATGTGCGTTGTTGCTGCTGCGGATACTGCTGAGGAAATTTCTGTGCTAACAAGTTGGCATCCTTGGAGTGCCATACAGAGACACCAGATGTAGGCTGGGAAGGCCATTGGGAAGGTGGTGGCTGCCTCGTGGTGACACACGCTTGAGAGGAATCCTGACGGGGCTGGAATGATTGTCTTTACTGCGACGGTTCTTGCGGTCGCTGTCGCTTCAGCAGATCGCTCTCTCTAATGTACTTGCTGCTGTAGATTCAGCATCTGATTGCCACGTTCTTCAAGACTGACCAACAAAGCATCTTATGTCTCTGAAATTTGCTTCTGGTTACGCGGCCTTAGTGTAGAGGATGCAACTGGCGGAACTGCCCGAGTGGTAGTTACGGGAGGTTTAAGAGACTGTTCTTGGTTTTCACCAATTATTTCAGCAACGTCATAGTCGGTACAGGTAGATGAAAACTTCTGCTTCCGCTGTAATCACAATATGAAAGGTTATAGCGACACAATAAAAAGCATTTACTTTTATGTTCGATCGGCAAGTTCATATCTGTAATACTTGTGCGTAGTAACGCAAGCTATGAAAAGGATTGTGATATATGTGTACATTGTAAGTGAATGCATGAATGCCATAAACTATCGAATCCATCTATTCATCTATCTGCAAACAATGTTTAGAAAAAATAGTTTAGTTTTAATGTATTCTTAACTTCAACTTACACTGACAATGGGCCTCTTCTGTACCTCTAGGATATAAGGATGCAGTAAAGCGCAGTGTCTTACAACCCGCTCGTCTCTCTCTGTCAGTTCGGTATCCTCAGTGCCAGAGTTTTTCTTCTTGAGCCTGCCGTATCTACTTCTGAGGCTAGTGTACCAGGTCTTAAGAACGGGAACGGACTTACCCATCTCAGTAGCTTTCTCTTTCCACATTAACTCTTTCTTAGCAGTTTCTTTGTAAGAAGTCAGCTTCTTATTATTAATATCGGTTGTGCCTTCAGCCACTCAACCATAGTCTGTTCCTCTACTGGTGTAAGTGTGGACACTTAAGTTTTTGCCTTCTTTGGTCGGGTACCGACAACGCTAGACACATCTGATTCGGCTCCGCTTTCTGTTGTTTCAGTGGGCCCACTGTTACAGATAGGTTCCGGTTCAGGAACAACCTCGAACCCATCAATCGCTGGTGATGAAGTTTCTCGGTTATGCTTTCGTAGCTGCTTTGCAGCCCCCTTCCTTCTCGGCATATTTTCTGATATAAAATACTTCACTTTTGCCCAGATTGAATGATCAGATGGAGCCGAATCGCAGTAATTATATGCAGACATAGAACGCTGTGAGAACGTGATCAGCGCGTGGTAAGAACGCAGTACTATCTTGTCGGTCGTAGTAGCAACCTAGTACGAGCTGTGTTACAGCATAGCAAGAACGTGTTGGACGTGGTACCCGCCTAAATACACGCGCAATAAGAACATAGTGGGAACGTGTTGGACGCAGTAAGAACTTAACTTAAACGTGGTATGAGCGTAGCAGGAACTTGAGAAATGCATTTTTTACAATTTTTACCACGTCCTCGAAACGTCCTACGACATTTGCAGGACGCAGCGCGGTCTTCTTGGACGTGGTCAAAGTGTGACCTTTAATTAAAAGGTTTACTGAATCAAAAGTGGGATAAATAGAAGGCTCGCTCTTTTTGTTTTCCAAGCCTTGCATGATAAAACTGATCTATAATCAACACTAATCTATTATTCTCCACGTGGATTTTTGTATTTGATGTCTTATCCCACTGGCCCCAACGATTTTCGGGAAATAGGGTCCAAGCGATAAAGTGTTGGGGGACAGTTCCCACTACGTCCGCAGATGGTTTGATAGAGTAAACGGCACGTTGCAAGAAATAACATTACAAACTGGATTGAATGAGGAGCGTATACCTTTATTTTAATATGATTTTACTAGGAATCTTATGATAACATTGGTGTTATTTTACAGATCCTCCAACTTAACTTAAACTTTCCTTTAAGCCGATGCAGATTATTTCATCGACCTGTGTTAATTGCACTGTTGGAGACAAAAAATTTATGCAAATTGCACTCAGCAATGGTCGTTTGGTACAAATGATTTGAACGGCAAAGCAGACTTTACCATGGACCTTAATATAAGGTCTCAAATATGTATTAACGTGTCAAATGCTGCTATGACTAGTCTCACGCCGGATATGCGGATACTTGGATAACGGATGGCACTTCGACAACAAACAACAACAAAAGCCACGCGCGCGAGATTAGTTCTTCAGCTTTGTTTGCATTTATGTTCTGTTCATTTGGTTTTCGGACACGGAACATTGTTTGGTTGATTAATGGTATAGCACTTCGTATTGCAAAGAAATTCGCGGAAAAACGGTGGATTTTATAAACGATAAATTTCCATCGATACTCAGCATGAATTGAAAGATCAGTACATATTTCAACAAAATGAAAATACTTGAAAATAAATCAAGAACGTGCTAGTAGGGTAAAATGAAGAAGCTGGCGGCCATTTTTTGTGTTGGCGGTGGTGCCGGTTGGCCATTTTGTTAGGAGCCTTTAGGAGCGGGTCAAGTCGATGTTAGTCCAGGTGCAAAGGTGTGATTTATTGGTTTTCACCTGGTGCTGTTATGTATGTANTTGTAAACTCGAGCGCACGGGTTTTTTAAGATTGTTTCATACTTGTTTTTTTTTGTAAGCGTTGAACACACAGCGTTAAAAAAATTGAATAACCCAGTCCCACCCTCCCAAATAAAAGTAGTTTTGCGTAAATCATTTGATAGAATAGGTCATTGTGAGAGAAGAGAAATGATAATTTGTTATTGCTCACTAATGTGGTTTGTATCTTTGTTTGTATAGTGCTTTGCACGTATGAAATTGTCTGTTTATTTACATATTTAATATTTGTTTTCAGCTTGAAAGGTATTTATCCAGAAGAATGGTGTAAAGGAATAATTGTGCCGATTCATAAAAAGGGTTGCAAATCTGACCCATCGAATTACAGGGGCATTACATTAGTAAATACAATGTCAAAAGTATTTTCACTCTTGCTAAGAAATAGACTTAACGCTTGGTGCGAAAGTGAACATAAGCTGAATGAGGCTAAATTTTGTTTTCGTGAAAACCGTTGTACTAGCGATTGCATTTTTATCCTTCATACTATAATACAGAAAGAACTTGCTAATAAACTAAAATTATATTGTGCATTTATTGATTATCAAAAGGCTTTTGACACATACATGACGCTCTATGGGTGAAATTAACTAATTCACAAATAAGTTCTTAAATGTTAAAAATGCTTAAATCGTTATACTCGAATGTTAAGGCCTGTATAAGAAATAATGAGAATATGTCGTATTCTGAATTGTTTGATCTAACACTTGGTTTAAAGCAGGGCGAGCCTCTTTCGCCTCTTTTGTTTATATTATTTATAAATGACATCAAGGACTATATGGACTTAACTAATTTGTCTGTAAACGATATTGAAAAATTGTCACTATATATGCTTTTATTTGCTGATGACAATGCATTATTTACGACGGATCCAAAAAATCTGCAGACTCAACTTGATTGTATAAATATATTTTCTTGTCAATGGGGCCTTAAAATAAATGTTGATATAACAAAAATTTGTATTTTTGAACGCAAAAAGTCTAGAAACAATTATACTTGGTGTATCAACAATATTGATGTCGTGATTGTTAATAGTTTCTGTTACCTTGGCATGAAATTTTATTATAACGGAAACTTTAACCAGGCTATAAAAACACTTAATTAACAGGCACTCAAAGCATATAATGGTCTTTTATCATTGTTTACTAGAGTATCATTAGATATTTAAACTAAGTTGCTACTGTTTGATTCCAAAGTGGCGCCGATTATTCTTCATGGTAGCGAGGTATGGGGCGTATACAACTTTAAGGAAGTAGATAAACTTCGTGTTAAATTTTGTAAATATATCCTTGGTGTACGTCCCCAAACATACACAGTTGCAGTCCTTGGGGAATGAGGCAGATTTCCTCTTTCGGTCATTTGTAAGGAAAGGGCCTTAAAGTATTGGTGTAAAATAATGAAAAATTCTGAATCTCTTCCAAGCAAAATATTTCAAGAACAAATACATGTCTAAGTTTCAACTCATTAAATTAAAAAAAAAAATAGCTGGGGCAAGGCCGTGAATAATTTATTAGATAACATTGGATATGGATACCTATGGTCAATGTTCAATTATAACTGTAGCTATGTGCATATGTTAAATCAAAGAATCCGTGATCAAAATATACAGACTTGGTACAAAATTGTTAGCTCACAAAGCAAATTATACTATTAAAAAAAAACTGTTTTCAAATATGAAAAATATCTAGATGCAGTAGACCACGATAATTATAGAATCGCATTTACAAAACTGAGACTGTGTTCCCACCAGCTTGAGATCGAAACAGGTAGATTCAATAATGTTGAGAGAGTACGAAGACTTTGTAAACTGTGTAACCTAAATGTAGATGAATCGGAGTTCCACTTTGTACTATGTTGTCCCTTGTATCAAGAGTTAAGACGAAAAAATAATATCCCAAATGCCTTTAATACAATGAATAAATTTATTAAGCTTATGTCATCAACTCAAACAGGAGTGTTAAGACGCTTTGCAAAATTTGTATATTTTTCTATGAAACAACGTTCCCAAACCCTTGATTGTATTGCTTCTTAACTTGTATAAATATGTATTTGTCAGAGGTATTCATGTATTTGTTTGATTTTCGATATATATTTGTACATGAATATTTTAATATCATGCACTTTAAACTTAATATGTTGTTTTGCTATGACCATCTCTTTGTAATATTGTATTTGTATATGGCCAAAGGCATGGATTATGCCGATTTGCCTAATAAAGTGTATAAAGTGTGATATTAGATTGATAAGCGGTTCCACAGTATCAACGCGCAAACGATTTAAACTATTGAACTATTGGCGCTTTTTTCACGCGAACCTGATATATTTTTGAATGTATTTGAAAAGCGAGCGGTATTGAACCACATCATAAGCGCGCAAATGACTATTGGCGCTTTTTTTGTGCGAACCCGATGCGGTTCCACATTATAGGCGCGCAAACGATTGAAACTATAAGCGATTTTTTTTCCTGCGAACCCGATATATTTCCAAATGTATTTAAAAAGCGAGAACTTGTTTGGTATAGTTCCTCACAATGTTCGTTAACAGTGAACATAAAACATAGAAAGAAAAACAACAATTATGAAAATTATGCAGTATATTATGATAACAAGATAAAACACTTACTAATGACTAGTTAACACATTTGGACTTGAGCAATCAATTATGAGATCAGAATCTTAAATACTTTAAGCACTAACAATTATGGAAACGTAATATGAAGTTTATTTGATAAGAATATAATGATTAATAACTAGTTTTTATAAATTAAGATGAAACATATGTTATGAGAAACAAGTGTCTTTATAAATTTTAATAAATGTATAGAGAAAACTATTTACAGGGCAATACAAATACCTGAATGAAAAATGTTAAAGCGAAAAGTTTTAATTAAAATCTTCAACATTTTTTAGTATAACTCATTAATGCATAATGGTTTTATGAAAATAATTTAACATATGAAAATAATTTTAAGAATTTGAGAAGTAAAAAAGAAAAAAAAAAATGAAAGGAAAATATTTTTAAGAAAATGTTTATGAAAATTCAATTTATCAGCACTAGTTTTAAAATGAAAAATTGTTGTACATCTTAGCAAGAAAAATATGTATTGTTAAAATGAAAATCATCTTTAAAAAGTTATTTTTTTTTATAAAATTTTATTGAAAAATATTTAAGAATAAAAGTTGTGAAAAGAATTTACAGAAAAAGTAACTGCTTTAAAATTTTATAATGGAAAACATTTAAGAAAAAACGTTTAAATATATATTTTTTTAATAAGTTGCATTTGAAAAGTTATACACATTTTTTTTTAATAAAAGAAACTGTTTTAAAAAATAGATAAAGAAATAAATTTAAAATGAAAACACTATGCAAAATATTTTTGATAAAAGGAAAGGTTTATGAAAATTCAATTTATCAGCACTAGTTTTAAAATGAAAAGTTGTTGTACATCTAACCAAGAAAATATGTTTTGTTAAAATAAAAATCATCTTTAAAAAGTGTGTGTTTTTTTTATAAAATGTTATTGAAAAATATTTAAGAATAAAAGTTGTGAAAAGAATTTACAGAAAAAGTAACCGCTTATCAATCTAATGTCAAGAAGTCACGCACAACTGACAGGTGAATTACACCGAAAACAATTAACACCGATTTATGACCATACCCCTAAGTGAATACATACATAACAGCACCAGGTGAAAACCAATTAATCACACCTTTGCACCTGGACTAACATCAACTTGACCCGCTCCTAAAGGCTCCTAACAAAATGGCCAACCGGCACCACCGCCACCACAAAAAAAATGGCCGCCAGCTTCTTCATTTTACCCTACTCGTGCTTTCTATTCGAAATTTAAAATAAATATGTCCATTAATCTTACAAATGTTATATTTTAGTTTACTAACGTATTTGAAGAAATTCACATGTTAAAAGAGTCGGATGCAAAATGTGCATGGGCACCCGATCGTCTCAATGACAATGGTATTTCGATTCCCGATTACTCGACACTTTTTACCAGATATAACACACTCTTTTAATGAATCAGAAATGAAGAATTTGCTGTAGAATACTATTATAGTAAGCAGGCAATGAATACAAATTTATGTACTTACGTAAATTAATCAAAGTACTGAAAGTACTGGTGGGGCGATTTTGCTCAAATTTTGTGGTAGTAAAAACACTATACACATCGGATGCCAACCAATCACCTTTGTTGAATAAAACAGATG
>VMBQ01015368.1:0-12111 GCA_007657795.1 Dreissena rostriformis | reverse complement strand
GACGAAACGGTCAAAATGGGTTAACCAAGATTTTCGTACGGACGGACAGGAGAAACGCTATATGCCTCCCGCTTGTAGATGCCGGGGGCATAACAAAAATCTATCAACAGAATTTAATGTTTAAAGTAAAGCTCAAGACATAGTAGTTATGAGCCTTTTTGGTTCGCGGTCGCAGATTTCGAAATCTAAACGCGGATCCTAAGTTCAAGGTCACAGCGGTCAAAATTTGTATGCATATGGAAAGGTCTTGTCCAGATACACATGCGTACCAAATATGAAAGCAATATCTGAAAGGACACAGATGTTATGAGCTTTTTTTTTGAATCGCAGTCGCAGATTTAGATACCTGAACGCGAACCCCATTTTCAACAAGAGATGTGTTTGTCAGAAACACAATGGACCCTTATGCGCCGCTTTGATTTTTTTTGACCTTTGACCTTGAAGGATGACCTTGACCTCTCACCACTCAAAATGTGCAATTCTATGAGGTTCACATGCATGCCAAAAATCAAGTTGCTATGATCAATATTGCAAAAGTTATGACCATTTTTCGAAACCTAAATGCAAGTGTGACGGAATTTCAGAAGGACAGACAGACGCATGGACAGACAGACGGACAGTGCGATCAATATATGCCACCCTACCGGGGGCATAAAAACATCATGCGCATGGAAAGGTGTTGTCAAGATACACATGCGTACCAAATATGAAAGCAATATCTGAAGGGACACAGAAGGTATGAGCCGTTTTCGAATCGCGGTCGCAGATTTCGAAACCTGAACGCTGACCTCAAGTTCAAGGTCAAGGTCACAGGGGTCAAAATTTATGCGCATGGAAAGGTGTTGTCCAGATACACATGCATACCAAATATGAAAGCAATATCTGATGGGACACAGTAGATATGAGCCTTTTTAAAACCGCGGTCGCAGTTTTCAAAACCTGAACGCTGACCTCAAGTTCAAGGGGTCAAATATTGTATGCGCATGGAAATGTGTTGTCCAGATACACCATCATACCAAATATGAAAGCAATATCTGAAGGGACACAGTAGGTATGAGCCGTTTTCGAATCGCGGTCGCAGATTTCGAAACCTGAACGCTGACCTCAAGTTTAAAGTTAAGGTCACAGGGGTAAAAAATAATATGCGTATGGAAAGGTGTTGTCTAGATACACATGCATACCAAAAATGAAAGCAATATCTGAAGGGACACAGAAGTAATAAGCCTTTTTCGAAAAGTGTGACGCCGCCATCGCCGCCGTCGCCGACGAAAAAATAACACCTATATGTCCCCTGACCATAGTCAGGCGACACAATAAAAATGAGATATAATTATCATTAGACACTTCTTTTAAAAAAAAATTTTTTTTAACTTCTTGAGGGGATTTTTTTTTTACAAAATAGCAGGCTTTCCAGCAGGCCTTAACAAAAAACTAGGAGAAAACTAGGAGTGCTCTGAACAAAAAACTAGGAGAAATCTAGGAAAAAAATAGAAGGGTTTATGAAAAACAAGGAGTAATATCATAACAAATCATACCTTTTTGTAAGTATAACCATTTCATCATACAAACAAATGCAGAAGCTGTTTGGCTGACTTTACTTCTTGGGCTGATCTATTTCTGTGTCTTGATTTCAAATCAGTCTAATATATCATTAATATGAAAATTTTACTGAAGAAGAAAGGGTGTCAGTTGAGAAACATAGTAAAAATAGTTTGTGGTTTGAAGATACCATATTTAGTGGACAACTGCCTATTCTCCTAAAACAATTTTATAACAATGCAGAACCAGGGACTTGACAGCTNGAAGAAAGGGTGTCAGTTGAGAAACATAGTAATATGTTTTGTGGTTTGAAGATACCATATTTAGTGGACAACTGCCAATTCTCCAAAAACAATTTTATAACAATTCAGAACCAGGGACTTGACAGCTTCAATTGGCTGTCAGGGTTGTTTTCAAGAATGTTTTAACTGAAGAACATTCTAAGTCGTACAGAGGATCTAGATGTTAAGTTTTATTTTCAAATGCAGCATCAGTATTTTTCCTACATGAAAAAAATTATGGAATTCTTGGGAACACAAGAAACCGTCGGAGACGGGTGATGCTCCCCAAAGTTTTTTTTTGTCACAATATTGAACTATATCAGATAACAGGAAACGTCTTGAGGGGCATAACTATGGACAAANTTTTCAGGGTGCATGCACAGGATAACGTTTGTGGGTTGCCATGCATTCAGGTAAATTTAACATATTTATGAAGTTTATTCATTATTTTCCTCAGTAGGTCTCGAACGATGTCTGTTTAGTGAAGCGCACGGATTCTGTGCGCTGAACTGCACCCATGTTTATGAAGGGGTCATATGGACTCCCAGAGCCGTCAAAGCAAAAATTATCATAGGCTCTTGGAGTCCGTTAATATGGACTACACGATGATATGTTACATGCCAAGTACCAAACCTTTTAACCTTGCAGTTTCAGAGGATAATTTTGAAGTGTTCACTTTATACATATATGGGACACAAGTTACGGCTTGGGTCAGGCCAATTTAATTTTGATTCCAGGGGAATGATTTCACAAAATTTGAAAGAGGACCACTATAATTATGATGCTGTATGATAAATATAATGCCTTTGGCACTTGTTGTTTTTGAGAAGATTTTGAGCTCTGGTTATCTCTACATATGCAATGGACTAAAACGATTTTAAAGATGGTACTCCAAGGATCATTCCTGTGAAGTTTCAATAAAATCCGTAAAGTGGTTCAGAAGGAGAAATGGTTCAAATTAAAAGTTAACACATGCACACATGCAGGGACGCCCACACGCAGGGACGACATACATCATGGTATCCTAACAACTCCCCATTTGCGCTATGATGCTCAGGTGAACCTACAAACAAAACATGGCAAATTTTCAGTAAACTTACCCCTTTGAAGGATCATCAGCTCTTGAATTGACATTGTTTAGAAATAATCGACAGTCCTGAAAATAACATGCATCACATTTAAAGTATCCAAGAGCTAGCTATGCTACAACCATTAGAGACAAAAACACAGAGAAAATCTAGACATGTGTCGCAGACATTGATGCCTCCAAGATGCATGTTTGGACAGAGACCAATCCACTATATATTCTAATGAGGACAAACTGTAAATGGTTATAATTCTGCAAAAAAATGGTCATAGCCTAAATTCCTACCCTTAAAATCACCTATATTTTAAGTTTATACAGCTTTTAAAAGTTTAAGCGAAATATATCAAGCAGTTAAGGAGTACCAAAATTGTGGGGACTGGCCAAAAATAATGCCAAATCTGGTGGCGCCCAACTTTCCTACCTTTATGATCACTTTCACATTGAAACCATTCAGCTAGAAAAGTTTTAGCAAAATCAGCCAAGCTGCAGTTCACAAACAAACATAGGAATGGACAAGTGCAATGTTTAAAGCCTTCACCTATTTAGGGCATAAAACTGTGGTGAAAAAAATTGGCTATAACAACTGATGAAACCATGTAGAATTGATTACTTAAAGTGACAGTTTGCAGATATATATATGGGCAGAATCGCAGTCTTTGAAATTAGCACACGCCCGATCGCCTGTGGCGAGTAAAATAACTGCTGGGCACATAAAAAATTCACGTTTGTGGCCCACCACACTAGTAAACTATTGAAGCCAATTGACAATTTATATAAAAAAAATAAGTTATTCTTGATATTTGCAAATCTATTTTTCAATTTTGTGAACAAACACCTTGCCGGAAGTTGTAAAACAATGAAATTCAATTGGTTTAACAACACGCAGTTATAACAACACGCACCTGCTTGCGCACGTGATTGTTATTGTTTTTGACCAATGCATTTCACTCATATTCGGTTCTTATCGACAGTTTCTCTAAAAATTAATCGAGTTGATTCTTTTTGAATCGATTATTTCAATCAAGTAATACATTTTCGTTTTCGTTTATGTCAACAAATGTCATTGGCGACATAGAGGCTTTGCAGTATCTAGGGTATGTTGATGGGGTTAAGTCCGGTAAAGCACTTCCAAAATAGAAAATGGACAATGATTTAGAGAAAAAGGAAGCCAAGAAACGGTACNAAGGGCCATAACTCTGTGAAAAATCATCCGACCAGAACCCGCTGATATTTGCAAATCTATTTTTCAATTTTGCGAACAAACACTTTGCCAGAAGTTGTAAAACAATGAAATTCGATTGGTTTAACAACACGCACCTGCTTGAGTACGTAATCGTTATTGTTTTTGACCGATGCAATTCGGTCACATTCGGTTCTTATCGACGGTTTCTCTAGAAATTAACCGAGTAGATGCTTTTTGAATTGATTATTTCAATCAAGTAATACGTTTCCGTTTTCGTCAATGTCATCAAATGTAATTGTCGACATAGAGGCTATGCAGTATGATACTATCTAAGGTATTTCGATGTGGCTGAGCCCGGTAAAGCACTTCCAAAATAGAAAATTGACAATGATTAAGAGAAAAAGGAAGCCAAGAAACGATACGAGGACACCAGAGAACGCTCTTTTCAAGAGCACTGGTGTAACGATCGACCGTCTTTATTCTAGTGACTGATTAGATGTCATTGTATCCACTACTATTGAAACAAATGTTCTGCTTTACTATGTGTAGCATTTAAGTGCTAAAATGTTGTGATTTGTTATATTTTTGGTTTAAAAAGTTCGGGCATGTAAAAAATATGTTGGGCATGTTACAATTCTTAAGTAACTGGCCCGACTGGCATGTAACTACTCAAAGCTAATTTCGAAGACTGTAGTCCCTTAGCAAAAAAAAAAATTAAGACCTTTCTTACTAGGTTCAAGTTGTTAAGCCTTCATTTCAAATCCTAAGATAATAACAGCCTTCATTTCAAATCCTAAGATAATGATGAGCATCAAACAGCATAAAACCTGAACACACTGTGATTTACTCTGGTTTACTACTTGTTCTGGTTTAATGCTGGTATTTTCACAGTGCTTCTGAGTGGGAAAGCGTTACACTAGAGCCAATACAATGCGAACACAGACAGGCACGTTTGCCATACTACTTCTTTTATTTCACTTCAGTGTTTAATTATTTAAGAGTGGCATTCAGTAATGCGGTTTAACAAGATATGTGTCCATAGGGCACAGATGCCCCCTAATTTCACTTTTGTCTAAAAACTCCACATACAGACAAAAACTCCACCTTGATCTAAAAGTCATTTAGGTAGACTCACGCACAAAAAATCCGTTAAATATCTGATAGCGTTTCGCCAAAAAAAAAATCCGGATATGTACTATTTTAAAAGAAAATTCCAAAGTCCAAGGCCCGTAACTTTGTCCAAAATCAATGGACCGGAACAAAACTCAAACTTGAGTTGTAAGTCATGTAGATAGACACCAAAAATCTGGTAAATATTATTGTTAAGCAAGTCGGGAAAACTGTTATGGTAGAAACAAATTTAAAGTCCTAGGCCCATAACTTCGCCAAAAATCAATGGACCAGAACAAACTCAACTTGATCTGTAACTCATGCAGGTAGACTCACATGAAACTAATCAGGTACTAAATCTCAAAGCGTTAAATCTCCAGAAACGGGAAGCCGGACAGATGGACACACGGACGGACGGATGAACAGATGGTCCGACTGCTACATGCCATCATACTGGAAGCATAAAAAAGAGTTAGCTGATACAATTTAACAATCCAGGGCTAACAACCAAATTTCTACATGAGATACAAAAGTGTAACACGCAACCCTCACAATGAAATGTCCTAAAACTGCTTTTTTCATGATAAACAGACATTAAAAGTTCATGAAATGAGAATGTTTCTCAGTAGTTGATACTGCTAATATGTGGCGTGTTCTGAGAAAACTGGACAAAATGCTTGTGCGTAAAGTGTCATCCCAGATTAGCCTGTGCAGTCCGCACAGGCTAATCCGGGACGACACTTTCCGCCTTAAACTAGATTTTCGCTAAGAAGAGACATCCTTTAAACGAAAAATTCCATAAAAGCGGAAATTGTCGTCCCTGATTAGCCTGTGCGGACTGCACAGGCTAATCTGGGATGACAATTTATGCACAAGCATTTTGCCCAGTTTTCTCAGAACACGCCACATATATAATGAACTTTAATTGACTATTTTTCCATATCATTTCTACCCGAACAAGTAGCCATAGAAGCTGTTGGCTAATTAAGTTGCAACTGGCTACCAAACTCACTCATATGAGCCTTGATTTCAGAAAACAGGGCTGTATGCATGTGCCTTAAGTGTCGTCTCAGATAAGCCTGAGCAATTTGAACAGGCTAATCAGGGATAATCCTTTCCACCGAAACTGAGAAGACACTTCCTTTAAACCTAAAATAAAATTAGAAGCGGAAAGTGTTGTCCCTGAAACTGCACAGGCTAATCTGGGACGACAGTTTACGCACATGAATTAAACCTCGTTTTGAAATGATTTTTTAGTGTCAAACCTTACAAAGGAATATCTGACCACATACCGTTTGCCTTTGCCTTGGGCTTGGCAGCGGCTGCGAAGCTGAATTCCATGCTGGGAGGGGTGGAGAATGACGACTGAGGTTTACCAAACAAGGTTGCCGTGGTAACTGCAATGCTGCTGAAGGCTGATGATGGTGGTGGTGGTTGATTGAGGATCTTGTCGTGTTTATCAACAGTTAGAGGAGAGCTGAACTGAAACCCCTGGAGAGAACAATTTGATGCGTAAATGATCGATCAGGGTTGTGATTCAAGAAACACCTCAGGAGAGGAAAATGCCATACCACTCTTACACAGTTTGACTAAAATCTTCATTTCTAAACAGTTCCAGCAAAATGAGTAACTGTTGTAAAATAAGTTTTACATAGAAAGGGAGGAAATCAGCTGAAAGGAGGAAAAATCACATCCCTGTCGATTTTTTTTACAACTTAGATGAAAATACCAAGCAATTTACAAATACCGACAAACTTCTTCTAAAGCACTCTAGAAATTGTAAGATTTCAACTGGAACATTGTTAATATTTACAGAATGATATATGGAATAAACACGTGTTCAAAGCATTCAAAAAGAGCTAAGTTCAAACAAACATCATTGAATAAACTGATTTAACCTCAAGTTGCATTATGCAAATACAATTTGGTTAAGTTGTTAAGGAGAAATACGTTGAAGCATGTGGATAATACTAAAGCCTTAGCATGTTTGACTGTTTGTTGAGTTGGATTTTCAACAGTATTTTAGTCACTTTACGTAAGTATGCAAACCAACACATACTTTTTCTGATTAAGCTGCTTTACCGGTACTAAGCGCACAAACGTATGCTAGGAACTGGCAACTGCCATACTTAAATCAGATGTATATAGAGAATTGCTGTATAGATAATTAAATGACCGATGCCCAAACTAGATTTGTGACCTGGCCAGAGATTGAACCCGTGATTATCAGATTTGCAGTCCAACTCTCCAATTACTGAGCTAGAAAACCTAAGTTCAAAGCAGTAGACTAAACAAGTAGAATGTCATATATAATCAACAAAACAGCAAAGCATCCATACACTATATGCCTTTTTTTGCGGAGACTCTAGTTTGTTCACAGTGTAGTCTCAACGATGGGGGAGGAAAACGTGAAATTCAAGTTTGTTTTTCCTGGTGTACTCATGGAAACGCCGTTAGCAGATGAAGTGGCATTTGAAGTGGTTGACTTAGCCTGCCCTGTAGCTGGTATAGTTGTGGAGTCCTTGGTTTGCTGACCACTGATTGTGAACTTCGGCAATGTGAATGAGGAAACTGGTAGCGTGAAGTCCGTCTTCAGGTCAGGGATAATTACCTGAATAATATTTAGACACCTTGTGCATACTTGCATATGTTTAATGTAATCTGTTGAATTAAAAAAAAGTTAACGCGTTATGTAGACTTCTGCATCAACATAATTAATTTACTTTGTTAAACACCATCAAAAAGATAAGATAATGTTTAGATACAATTAATAATTGCTTCGAGTCAGTTATGCAACATCTTCAAGGTAAGAGCCGCATCAAAAATGGTTATTATGCCTTATGCGGTCAGCGTGCTGACTCTTAAAAAAACTCTGTAAACTAGTCACACTTATTGAAATCGAATTAGTGGGTAAACCTCAAGTCACAGATTAGCCTTCAGTACTAGTAGAAATTAGATCCTAGAATAAATTATGTATACTAGATAGTTACTAAATTCAATGAAGCTATGGATTTGAAGGTGATGACAAGGTTTAGAGCAACACTGTTGACATTACAACATTATTTACGTTCGTTCCTGCCAACTAGTTTGCCACACGTCACCCTAAGTACCTCCCTACAACAGCAGAAAGGGATGGCTGGAGTCACTATATTACAAGCCTTGATCCCTTTCTTTCCAACTAACTTATTGCTCACGTGTATTGGAAGGACCTGAAGTTGAGAAAAGCAGGCAGTGAAGCTTCCCATAAAGTTTCATTGAATTCCCGTTATAAGTTGCTGCAAAATAGCTCGGACAAGAATTGCACTATATGTACATTGGAAAATTTCAAAGGGCCATAACTCTGTGAAAAATCATCCGACCAGAACCCGCTGATAATATGCACATCTCCTCTTGGTAGTGAAGCTTCCCATAAAGTTTCATTGAATTCCGGTCATTAGTTGCTGAGAAATAGCCCGAACAAGAAAAATTGCACTATATGTACAGTTAATGGAAAATTTCAAAGGGCCATAACTATGTGAAAAATCATCCGACCAGAACCCGCTGATAATATGCACATCTCCTCTTGGTAGTGAAGCTTCCCATAAAGTTTCATTGAATTCCGGTCGTTAGTTGCTGAGAAATAGCCCGGACAAAAATCCGGACGGACACACACACACAAACACACCCACGGAGAGACAAAGCGGCGATATATGGGAAGCATAAAAATGTTCTGAAGAAGTTTCATGAATATTGGACTATAAATATGACTTCTAGAGTGTTAACAAGGTTTTAGTATAGCCATTTAATGAAAACTGACACGCCCCTGGTGGCCATGTTTATCAACGGACAGCAACCATTTTCGAACTGAGCTGAGCTATCATAAGAACAAATGTTATTACAAAGTTTCATGTAGATTGGAATATAAATGTGACTTCTAGATTGTTAACAAGGTTTCAATAAAGCCATATTAGGAAAACTGCCCCGCCCCCTGGCGGCCATGTTTTTCAACCGATCAAAACCATTTTTTAACTCGTCCAAGATTTAATTTGGACACATGTTCTGACCAATTTTCATGAAGATTGGACAATAAATGTGACTCCTAAAGTGTTAACAAGGTTTCACTATAGCCATATAAGGAAAACTGCCACGCCCCTTGGCAGCCATGTTTTTCAACCAACGGGAACCATTTTTGAACCCTACAAGGATATCATTGGAGCACATGTTCTGATTAAGTTTCATGAAGACTGGACAATAAATTAAGCCTCTAGAGTGTTCACAAGGTTTTACTATAGCCATATAAGGAAAACTGCCATGCCCCCCTGGCAGCATTTTTTTTCAACCAACCGGAACCATTTCTGCACAATAATAGTACACCCCCTCTAAAAGAGTGCTCATACTTACGTTCTCTGAGATGAACACTTTTCCAAAGCTCAGGAACTGGCCAACACAAGATCGCATTTCAGCATTGCATTCAAATTTGATCACTGCATCATTACCTTTATCCAGATCGTCTAATATACTTTCCGAAGAAGACATTAGGTCCACATATTTCATTTCCATCATAAATGTCAACGGATCCTTTTTCCTTTTTTTAATAGAAATGGCCTCATTAAGACGCTTCAAATTAGCATCCAACTGACTAAGGTTTGCCATGTCAGATTCAAGAGTGTCTTTCAATTCCCCTATCTTACTCCCCAAGTCTTTCATGGTATTCTTCTCAATTTTATCAAACATTTCTTCGAAGTTTTTTCGAAGAGCTTTTATGTCTTCAGATGTTTTCTCGTTTGATTCCTGTGACGATTTGTTTTTCTTGTCCCTAAAGGACATCATTTCCTTTACGCGAATGAGATGACTTTCTATGTTCGCTGTAATTGTTTGAGTGTCTACAGTTGGCTGAAACCCTTGTTGTTTTTCGGCAACAAAAACTACTCGCCTGCATGACCTGTTGATAAAAAATTGTGTAGGGAGTGCGCACCTGTATAAACTGCGACTTACATATTAGAAGACAATAATCAAATAAGCTTTTTGAGAAGACGTAAATAAGAAAACACGCAATTGTTCTTGAACGAATTGATATAAGTTACCTATTATTTAACCATACTAATAATAATTACTGATGCCCTGTTTCAGAGAGTTTATTTTGTTTACGATTTTCGATAACTGTGATATTACTATTCAGTTGAGACTTACCATACAGTAAGTAAATATCGTGAGGATAAATTAAAACAAAATGTTCATATACTGCACGCTAAATCAAAACCTATTTTCATTTAAAGAACTAACATATTTCGGATAAAGTATATTACAGTTATATCTTGAGATCGTTATTTGTGACACATGTCATTTTCACATTTGGCAACATTAGTATTTATCGGTTTGTAAATGATTAATGCATTTCATCTGTTAACACAAGAAAAAAACAATCTTTTTCATAGTTCCTTCAAATACAATTAAACATAACGATAGGTCATTTCAAAGTGATTCTAAAGTGTGCATCGTTTTCCCAAGAAATGATTTGGGTAAACTAAACTTAAAGAATTCAGAATTCTTAAAAAAGTGCTCGAATTCAAGCTAATTAGGACCGGAATCACGTATTAAACAAAACAAAAATCTGCATCATCGTGTCAGAAAATAATTATCAGCACTGCTCGATACAGCTGTGTAATTACGTACTTAACGTTAAAGAAATCGTTGACGACAATTTTTGAGCATGTTCAGAAAACACTCATTTAAATTAGTTATTTATAGTTAACATTGATGGCTTGCAATTTCAAAAGTACCAAAACTGAATCAGGATCAGAGCAAATCGCAGTTGAGAACCTCTAACGCAGTTCAGACATGGCGGCGGTAAAGACGGTATAACTTTTTATTATTAGTATTGCCTTTATGTATAGGTGTCGTTCTTGCAATATTTATTTGTAATTTGCTTGATTATGTTTAAAACAAAAATGGAGATGCTATATAATAGAGTTTACATTAACAATTTCATACATAAACAAGAGGGCCATGGGCCCTAAGGCGCTCACCGGAGAGCCAAAGGAACTAGACTATTCTAAAAAATGCAAGCTGATTCACGAAGATTGGACCAATAAAGTGACTTTTAACATGCTTTTTATATATGACCTAGTGACATAGTTTTTGAGCTCATATGACCCAGTATCAATCTATGCCAAGATTTCATTGGGACAAATGTTCTGACTAAGTTTCATGAAGATTTGCCAATAAATGTGGCTAATATAGCGTCAACAAGTTTTCAATAAAGCCATATAAGGGAAACTGCCCCGCCCCCCGGCAATCATGTCTTTCAACGAACCATAACCATTTTGAAGTTTTCCAACTCAGTCGAGCTATTGTTAGAACCAATATTCTGATCAAGTTTCATAAAGATTGGATAATAAATGTGACTTCTAACAAGCTTTAACTATAGCCATACAAGGAAAAATGCCACGACCCTTGGCGGCCATGTTTATCCACGGATCGCAACCGTTTTCGAACTCAGCCCAGATATCATAAGTACAAATATTCTGACCAAGTGTCATGTGCATTGGACCACAAATGTGACTTCTAGAGTGTTAACAAGGTTTTACTATAGCCATTTAAGGAAAACTGCCCCGCCCCCTGGCGGCCATGTTTTTCAACAGACCAGAACCATTTTCGAACTCATCCAAAATATCATTAAAACAAATGTTCTGACTAAGTTTCATGAAGATCGGACAATAATTGTGACTTCCTTAGTGTTAACAAGGTTTCACTATAGCCATATAAGGAAAACTGCCCAACACCTTGCGGCCATGTTTTTCATCCAACCGGAACCATTTTCGAACACGATATTACTGAGAACTAACACTCAGCTTTAAAAGCATGTCTGGTGTAGTTTTATCATTTTCCTTGTGACTATAATTATTTAACAAGAGCACCGCATAGCAGGTGCC
>VMBQ01015367.1:0-12608 GCA_007657795.1 Dreissena rostriformis | reverse complement strand
ATATATAGTTCAAAATAGTGAACTACACTTAGCAGGGTTGTACCCCTTGTGTGAACTTTAAGATTAGGTACATTTTGTAGAGAGTAGTCGTTTCGCTTTAAGCTTTACGGGAGTTATCGGGTCCATAGGTTATCGGACGAAAGAACTTGAGTGCATGTGCCCGCATTTGTGAGGTGCATACAGGATTATACCTGTGACGTTTGAGGATGATGTGTTTGTAGCCCAAGGGCAGTGAAAATAGTTTTTTGATTTCGTATTGTTGTTTTTTTTTGGCACAGAAACTATGACAAATAACACGATGTCAGAAACTAACAGTTCGGAACAGATTTTACTAGAGGAACTGAGCAGAAAGGAAAACATGCGACATATCCCACTTTTAGTGTACTTATTAACAATATGCATCTCCGGCACTATCGGCAATATGTTGGTATTCTTCGTCTACCGAAACAAATATGGCCGCTCGAACTGCCGTATGTTTGTGCTATGTATGTCCCTGATCGGACTCATCGCTTGCGCAGTCGCGGTTCCCTTCGAATGCTTAACCTTGCTGCGAGAATACAAATTCGAGCGCGTCTGGGCCTGCAAAGCCAGCGTATTTCTAAACACGTGGCCGACGCTAACGTCAGGAGTTCTTCTGCTCTGCATAGCGGCGGATAGGTACCGTAAAGTGTGCAGACCGTTCAATTGGCAGATTTCCCGAAAGGAGTCCATTATATTGTGCGTGTGTTCCACCGTGATTGGCATCGCGTTTTCGTGGATCTCCCCGGTGGTTTACGGCATACAACGTTCCCGGCACGCGCATATAAATGTCACCGTGTCACAGTGCGTCGAAACGGAGGAAATGAAAAAAACAGCGTTCCCACTAGTCAACAACGTACTGTTCGCCGTTTTATTCTGCGGCGCGCTCTTTGGAATAATAACGCTCTACTATCTAGTCGTTCGGGGGATAAAACGTCACAACGCAAGAAGTTTTCATTTACTTGCAAGTCGGACTGCGAGCACCCCTTTGCAAAGTGAATGCGTTATGAACATGGCTGAGCGGCATGTTCTGAGTAACAATGCGACTTCCGAAACTAGTGACGTCATGATTTCCGAGTCCGACAACCAGTGTTTGTCAGGTGAGGAAACTAATTCCAGACTAAAGCCAGAACGAAAGGACTCTCCGGAAGCAACAAACAGAAAATCTGTTCTTAGCTCCATGTTGTCATTAGCAACGAGACCGATTTCCTTTCTGTCTAGAACGTTTTCGACCACGAATGGAAATTACGTCATAAGCAGGTCACGCGAAAATGGGAACAACGCAAAACAGAAGAATGCTAACCGGACGGCAATACTTATGTTACAGATTTCCCTAGCGTTTATAGCAAGGTATTTACCTCTACTGCTTTTATTGTTAATTAGACAATTTGACAAGCATTTTGTTGAGAATCTGAACGATACAGGGCGCGCGGTGTACAAGTTCGCTCTGCGATCGTATTATCTTCATTTCGCCCTAAATCCACTCATCTATGGAATTAGAGACAAAAAGTTCAGACAGTCTTGTAAGCAGCTTCTTTGCAGATGTAAACATTAATAAAACGACGTCTCTTGTCTACATGACAAACTAGTGTAGCTTATTTGTTAACACCGATTTCCTGTTAACTTGTTTTATGACAAAAAAAAAAACATATAAATGCTACTAACGTGTATAAATTTATGTATTTAGGTTGAAAAGTAGAGCATACCATCGAACATGTCCAAGCATTAATTCCAACGCAGCGTGTTTTTGTATAAGACATTTCTTTGTATATTTAAAGCGAGCATATACGATCTCATTACATTTTTATTTAAACAGAAAAAACGTTGATGAATCAAAATCTAAAATTAATGTTCAAAAAAAGTAAAACCATGAAAACAATTGACAAGGTTTTGTTGTTGTTGGCGTCCGTAAGTCTCGAGAGACGATGGACTTGCGTCCCTTGAAAAAGTCACGGTTGTTTTCTTGTGCAGCGTTTATTGTGGCTGTAAAGACCCACTCGGAAGTGGAAGTCTCTGCCGCACCTAACGCATATAAAGGCCGAGTCGACTGCTGTCTGCCCTTTCTCCTGTTGCGCCTGTCGTTGGCAAGCTTACGGATTCCCTCCTCTCTCATCCGCAGCCCAACATGCACAGCACGCCTCCAGCCGCATCGGTCCTGAGCAAGCGCTTCCCATGTGCTTGGGTTTATGTCGATAGCTTTCAGGCTATAAAACAATTGACAAGGGTTGTTCAATTGAAATAATTATTCTGCTGTACAGCATAAATTAATTTACATGTATGTATGGAGACATTTACACGATTGGAAAAACCCGTTTAGTCTGTGCAGATATGTCGTAAGACACATAGATGCAATTTTTGGCTGTACAACAATCATTAGTACACATGCATGTATCAGCGTAAAATTGGTCGTTTTGAATTTCATAGAAATTAATAATATCTGATTCCTGTTTTATATTATAAGAAAGTTAATATAGTTTATTTAACATTCAACATTCATATTCATGTATCGGTTCAGGTTAGAGAAAAAAATGACAATAAAATCGTATATACACGCTTAAAACTGGTGTGTGACCCTTTGCAAAATACTTATACCACTTATGCATACTAAGACAGTGTTAGTGCGTGTGGGTCATCTTAAAGAAGCGACCTACTTACACTCACATAGTGTTACTAATAAGATCATNTACCGAAACAAATATGGCCGCTCGAACTGCCGTATGTTTGTGCTATGTATGTCCCTGATCGGACTCATCGCTTGCGCAGTCGCGGTTCCCTTCGAATGCTTAACCTTGCTGCGAGAATACAAATTCGAGCGCGTCTGGGCCTGCAAAGCCAGCGTATTTCTAAACACGTGGCCGACGCTAACGTCAGGAGTTCTTCTGCTCTGCATAGCGGCGGATAGGTACCGTAAAGTGTGCAGACCGTTCAATTGGCAGATTTCCCGAAAGGAGTCCATTATATTGTGCGTGTGTTCCACCGTGATTGGCATCGCGTTTTCGTGGATCTCCCCGGTGGTTTACGGCATACAACGTTCCCGGCACGCGCATATAAATGTCACCGTGTCACAGTGCGTCGAAACGGAGGAAATGAAAAAAACAGCGTTCCCACTAGTCAACAACGTACTGTTCGCCGTTTTATTCTGCGGCGCGCTCTTTGGAATAATAACGCTCTACTATCTAGTCGTTCGGGGGATAAAACGTCACAACGCAAGAAGTTTTCATTTACTTGCAAGTCGGACTGCGAGCACCCCTTTGCAAAGTGAATGCGTTATGAACATGGCTGAGCGGCATGTTCTGAGTAACAATGCGACTTCCGAAACTAGTGACGTCATGATTTCCGAGTCCGACAACCAGTGTTTGTCAGGTGAGGAAACTAATTCCAGACTAAAGCCAGAACGAAAGGACTCTCCGGAAGCAACAAACAGAAAATCTGTTCTTAGCTCCATGTTGTCATTAGCAACGAGACCGATTTCCTTTCTGTCTAGAACGTTTTCGACCACGAATGGAAATTACGTCATAAGCAGGTCACGCGAAAATGGGAACAACGCAAAACAGAAGAATGCTAACCGGACGGCAATACTTATGTTACAGATTTCCCTAGCGTTTATAGCAAGGTATTTACCTCTACTGCTTTTATTGTTAATTAGACAATTTGACAAGCATTTTGTTGAGAATCTGAACGATACAGGGCGCGCGGTGTACAAGTTCGCTCTGCGATCGTATTATCTTCATTTCGCCCTAAATCCACTCATCTATGGAATTAGAGACAAAAAGTTCAGACAGTCTTGTAAGCAGCTTCTTTGCAGATGTAAACATTAATAAAACGACGTCTCTTGTCTACATGACAAACTAGTGTAGCTTATTTGTTAACACCGATTTCCTGTTAACTTGTTTTATGACAAAAAAAAAAACATATAAATGCTACTAACGTGTATAAATTTATGTATTTAGGTTGAAAAGTAGAGCATACCATCGAACATGTCCAAGCATTAATTCCAACGCAGCGTGTTTTTGTATAAGACATTTCTTTGTATATTTAAAGCGAGCATATACGATCTCATTACATTTTTATTTAAACAGAAAAAACGTTGATGAATCAAAATCTAAAATTAATGTTCAAAAAAAGTAAAACCATGAAAACAATTGACAAGGTTTTGTTGTTGTTGGCGTCCGTAAGTCTCGAGAGACGATGGACTTGCGTCCCTTGAAAAAGTCACGGTTGTTTTCTTGTGCAGCGTTTATTGTGGCTGTAAAGACCCACTCGGAAGTGGAAGTCTCTGCCGCACCTAACGCATATAAAGGCCGAGTCGACTGCTGTCTGCCCTTTCTCCTGTTGCGCCTGTCGTTGGCAAGCTTACGGATTCCCTCCTCTCTCATCCGCAGCCCAACATGCACAGCACGCCTCCAGCCGCATCGGTCCTGAGCAAGCGCTTCCCATGTGCTTGGGTTTATGTCGATAGCTTTCAGGCTATAAAACAATTGACAAGGGTTGTTCAATTGAAATAATTATTCTGCTGTACAGCATAAATTAATTTACATGTATGTATGGAGACATTTACACGATTGGAAAAACCCGTTTAGTCTGTGCAGATATGTCGTAAGACACATAGATGCAATTTTTGGCTGTACAACAATCATTAGTACACATGCATGTATCAGCGTAAAATTGGTCGTTTTGAATTTCATAGAAATTAATAATATCTGATTCCTGTTTTATATTATAAGAAAGTTAATATAGTTTATTTAACATTCAACATTCATATTCATGTATCGGTTCAGGTTAGAGAAAAAAATGACAATAAAATCGTATATACACGCTTAAAACTGGTGTGTGACCCTTTGCAAAATACTTATACCACTTATGCATACTAAGACAGTGTTAGTGCGTGTGGGTCATCTTAAAGAAGCGACCTACTTACACTCACATAGTGTTACTAATAAGATCATAGTCCATATTCTATGCAGAGTAGTCACTATTATGGAAAAGGAAATAGTATATACATGCTTAGAAAGGTACTTTGAACGGGAAGTTACTTCGGCAACGAAATTGATGCACGGGTGTACCTCATCGATGGTATGCAATAGACGCATGACAAGGTTACGGAATACCGTTAGGGCCATCGTGGTTACACATTAAAATCCAGAGGGCGACAATGCGATAGTGAGATAGTTCGATGGCGATAATGCGATAGTACAATGGCGACAATTCGATAGTACGATGGCGACAATGCGATAGTACGATGACGACAATGCGACAATACGATGGCGACCGTGCGATAGTACGATGGCGACAATGCGATAATACGATAACGTACGTTTTGATGATACAGCAGATGTCTGCTACCAAGCTCAGTATGAGGTGATAGCATTGGACCGTTCTTTGGCTTCAAGATGGACATACACTCTGTGTTTTTACGAACCGCATGGCTTTGTCACGTGCTTCTCAATATTGCGAGTGATTGCGGTCTACTGTGACCACTTTTAATTGTGAAAGAGGATTACAAGACGACCAGAATAAGATTCTTTCGGCCATTAAATCTGCTTTTAGCAACATAAAATCTGCTTTGAGCAAAAGATATCAATTTATTATTTACTGGAGTAGCGGATCCATGGTCTAGTGGTAACACACTGGCTTCACAATCCAGAGATCGCTGGTTCGATCCCCCGCTGCACCTAACCTACTAACTCGTCTTTCGCATGAGACGTTAAACCGAGGTGCAGTGTACTAGGTGCTATACACCGGGCACTAAAAGACCCAGGGTCACCTCTGGAACGGGGTGTCTCCTGTATCTTGCACAATCCCCCGTAACCAACTAACACGTCTTTCTGGGGGCGATGGCCATATGGGAGACAATCCCGGTGCACTCAATACAAAAAAAAAATAAAATAAAAAAATTACTGGAAAGTGATCATAAGAATGAGAACAAAGAATGCTTGTGTCTTTGTTTGTTGCCGAGATGTGTAGCACAATTCAGACGCGGTATGTTATGCATCCATCGTACGAGGGTAAACGGAAGTATTTGAACAGTCTGATAAGAATATAAAACCACGACACACAGCCCCCATTGTAAATAAAATGAGCTGCAATCGAGTTATCTTTTCAAAGTAACACGCATTTATTGACCTGTGTCATAATTCACGTGCTTTTTAAGGCGTGTCGTTGTTTCATGATAAATTTATTAATCATAAGAACGCATCTTTATCAACAGTGAGAAAGATTGTTTTAACGTCAGTCGTAATAGTGTCTTGTTTTTGTTCAATGGAAAAATATTTAAAGTATGGACATGGAATGAATAATTAATATAGTCGAAGTAAAGAAAAGTGAATTCGCTTCTATAAATGAAATATGTGAGGTGAACACGATACTTAAAACAGTGTTATATGCGAACTGCGAATTAGTACATGTACACTTGTATTGAGGTTTTGTTTCGTTTTATAATTTACGGAAGATATCACACCATTAGTTATTTTATAGGAGGATTCGAATTCATGTACATTCAGTCGTTAAANGTGTTGGTTTCTTTTTGTCGGCACAGAAACTATGACAAATTACGAGATGTCAGAAACTAACAGTTCGGAACAGATTTTACTAGAGGAAGTGAGCAGAAAGGAGGTTCTTCGACAGGTTCCACTATTGGTGTACTTATTAATAATATGCATCTCCGGAACGATCGGCAATATTTTGGTATTCTACGTCTACCGAAAGAAATACGGCCGCTCGAACTGCCGCACGTTCGTGCTTTGCCTGTCCCTGATCGGTCTCATCGCCTGTGCAGTCGTAGTGCCCTTTGAATGCCTCTACTTGCTGCGAGAGTTCAACTTCCAGCGCGCCTGGGTCTGCAAGGCCAACGTCTTCTTGAGCACGTGGCCGACGTCGACGTCCGGATTGCTGCTGCTCTGCATCGCGGCGGATAGGTACCGTAAAGTGTGTAGACCATTCCAGTGGCAGATTTCGCGAAAGGAGTCCATTATAATGTGCGTGTGCTCAGCTGCCATTGGACTCTCGATTTCGTGGATATCTCCGGTTATTTACGGAATACAGCGTTCGCAAAACGTCCAGTTTAACGTCACCGTGTCACAGTGCGTCGAAACGGAGGATATGAGAAAGACTGTGTTCCCGCTCATTAACAACGTGCTTTTCGCCGTTTTATTCTTCGGTGCGCTTTTTGGGATAATAACGCTCTACTGTCTGGTAGTTCGTGGAGTAAAACGTCACAACGCTAGACGCTCGAATTTCATGGGAGGTCGGGCTACAAGCTCCTCTATCCACAGTGAATGTGTTATGAACATGGCGGAGCGGCAGGTTCTGTGTAACAATGCGACTTCCGAAACTAGCGACGTCATGGTTTCCGAGTCCGACAACCAATGTTTGTCGGGTAAGAAAACTAATTCTAAACAAAAACCGGATACCCAAGGATCTCCGCACGATTCAAACAGACATTCGGTTCTCAGTTCCATGTTGTCATTAGCAACGAGACCGATTTCCTTTCTGTCCAGAACATTCTCAACAACGACCGGAAATGACGTCACATACAGATCACGCAAAAATGGGACTAACGCAAAACAGAAAAATGCAAACCGAACGGCAATCATTATGTTTCAGATTTCTTTGGCGTTTATCGCAAGTTATTTACCTCTAATTGTCATATTGTTAATAAGACAATTTGACACAAATTTTGTAATTAATCTAAGCGATACAGAGCGCGCGGTGTACAAGTTCGCTCTTCGTTCGTATTATCTTCATTTCGCCCTTAATCCACTCATCTATGGGATCAGAGACAAAAGGTTCAGACAAACTTGTATGCAGCTTCTTTGCAGATGTAGACATAAATAAAACGACGTCTAGTGTCTACAACCTAGTACAGGTTGATACTTAGTTCCTTTTAACTTAAAGTTAAGGAAGATAATTTCCAATTTTAATTCAAAATACGTTGCATCGACCGTTCCCATGCCATTTGTGTTATTGATGCGTATGTGTGTTGTGCTTTTAGCTATACTGCTGTCTCCCACTGTTTGGCTATTGGTCCCTTGTCATAAATATAAGACCACGTGCTATAATAAGGTTTCTCTCTTGATGTTGCAGCTGCACTTTCACTTTGTATTTAAAGATACTGTATGCACTGTCAATAACGTGCATTAATTTATATCATAAATGTTTACTCTCATTCAATTGAATAAAAGTCTAGAAAGATAATGTTTGTGTGTGCCTGTTTTTTTTCCCCATAACCTACAAGGCTACAACAAACACAGTGTTAGGGTGAACAACGTAAAAATAGTGTAAGCTTCGGGGATCGAAAAGTATATTGGAAAATCGTAAGCTGCAATAAAGACAAAGGCAGTAAATGACTTGGGCAATACAAAAAGGAACTAGTTAATGCAATCATAAACATACCATAATTATTTTATTTATTTCTATAAAATGTAAGCAACACATAAGCACATATAATACATTTATTTGCAATTTACCTTATCATATAACTTTTTAACAACTTAAATATTTTTCAAAACATAATTGCAATAATTTTCAAACAATACAATCATAAAAATGATCAACCCACACATTCACTTTTCCTGCTTACACATTTAGCACACAGCAACATCAAATGAACCTCGATTTGGGAAAACGGGACTTAATGCCTGTGGGTAAAGTGCTGTCCCAGATTTGCCTATGACCGCCTCTTATAAGGGACGACACTTTGCCCTAAACTGATTTTCGCTATAAAGAGACTTCCTTTTAACGAAAAATACCATTAAAGCGGAAAGTGATACTTTATGCACATGTTTTAAGCACCGTTTTCCCAGAGTGCTGCTCACATGCTGCTACGGTATTGTCCATTTAAGAACTGAGGTGGAAAATTATCGATCTATATTTCAGTGGAGCATATTCAAACATGGCTGCATACCAACTAACTAACGTGACAACCTTGGACAACTTATCTTAGACAAATAGACAGACTGAGCAGAACGCCGAAGAAAACTATACGTTTTTTTGTGTATTTTTGTCCATAATTGTTGACTAAAAATGGTTTAAAAACTATCAATGTAATCCTGTTATTTAGTTGGTTATAAAAGGTAATACGTTAAATGCACCTGTCTTTTACAATTAAGTATATGCAATGAAGTCAAATATTAATTGTAGAAATTTTCCAAAATTATTGGTTGGATGATAAAATAAACCGAGTGCTAAATAACAACACTCATTGTATAAGTACATGTATATGCTATACCCGTACATTTAATTTGGAAACATTTGATAAGAGCTTATGCTCCACTTTTGGTATTAATCATTTAAATTACCGTCCTCAAGACTCAACAATGACTAACATTATTAAGTACAAATATTAAGGAAACATATCATTGACATTAACAATAGCTACAACAAAGAACTGTTTACAGCTTCTAAAGCTACACTTAGGAATAGTTATCATGTTCCATATGACCATTAAATAACTACTTAAATAAGAATGTCATAGAGGCTGAAGAGTATTTGTTAGGATTATCAAGTATGTGACATCAACACAAATAAAGTCAGAACAATAGCCACATTCAGTTTTATGCTTGCCCAAAAGTACAAACATATGGCCATACATCCAACTAATTTTGGCAACAAAAATGTACTAAATACTTGACTTAAAAAAAAATATATATGTTACAATTCATTTGAATAAGGAGATAATTGATAAGCACAAACAATTGACCCGCATCATGCGAAAATGAATCTAATATCATATGCGGCCATCTTTAAACTCCAGACCAGCCTTTGCATCATGTTTTAAATATGTTTTATAACCGCTGCTGATCATTAATCAATTAATAATTAAATACTAGATAATAATGATCCTAAATACAAAACTACAATTTTGGTCCCATATCACAAAAGTGATTGGATTAGGTTAATTACCCTAGGTTTCATTAAGTTCAATTTTCTAATAAAGGCGATCACATAACATAGTGCTAAAAAATGTCATTGCATCTGGCTTTACTCCCTTCATACATCTTATCTCAATTTTAGTTGAATACTCGAACATTTAATACAGCAACAACCAACCTCTCAAGAGCACTTATATACATATTAAAGGATTGCACAAGAGTTGATGAATTGTATTCATATAAATAAGCATTCATAAAATGTTATTTGTTCTAGCGATAATGTAGGTAAGTATACATATTTATATATTTACCATGGAGATAAACTGATATACGTATACCAGTAAAATTGCATCACAAAATAAAGCCACCAGTATACAATGTGCTCCAAGTATTAGTTAACTTCAGTTCAATAAGTGATAAAACTCAGTAGAAATCGCTTTATTGTTATTTTTGTAACATTTAACCTGCGTCATGCAAAAATGGCTCTTATACCACATGCAGTAGCTCCAGACCAACCAGCCCCCCATCACAGTCTGGTCAGGAGCTACCCTGTTCACTAATATGACCACCAAACCTTTAGTGACTTAAAAACGGACAGCATATGACCACATGTGGAATAAGACCCATTTTCGCTTTACAGCTGGGCTCATTTCTTTTGATAACAATCTGGTTGTTAGTATTTTTCACAGTTATTAATATAATGCACACTTAAAAGAACTTGACTTGGGGAAAATATGATGCGAAAAAAAATCTATTAATTGACAACTTAACTGTAAAAAGTAACACTGTTTTTATAAAAAAATATTTTTGGCTAATCATAGCGGTAAAAGTAAACACTAAATACTTTTACTTTATATTATCCTATATGGTAAAGCTAATTAGTACAACTTGACACTTAAACTAAATCAAAAGGACTGCTTAACATACAATCATAAATGTTATTTAAAATGAATTGGTATGACAAGCAGAGCAAAATGCTATATGCCAATGGACCAAGCTATTTATGCTACTGTAAGTCTGACTCCACCAACTGGCAATGATTATCACAAACTGGGTGAAATTACAACTTTGTTTCCTTAGAATACTGCTACAAGACCTCCGAAGTGAGAATGGTCTTGATATCGGCCAAGACGTTGGACAGCAGGGCGCCCTCTGCTGACTTCCCGTCTACAGTTATCTCCCCATTGTTCTGGGGATATAATAAAACTATGAGTTACTGTAGGAAAAAAATCAAATCTTAAGATAATAAATGGACCGCGCTCCGAGAAAAGGGGGTTGAGTGCATGTGCGTAAAGTGACTTTCTTTAAACAAAAACTATCATTAAATTTGGAAAGTGCGAACTGCACAGGCTGATCTGGGACGACACTTTATGCACATGCATTAAACCCCCTTTTCACAGAGCAAGGCTCAAATCTAAGTTAGTTAAATAAATACACTGTCTGCAAAAAAATCACATGTGTATGCCTTCAACAACGAACTGAACCATGAAGGAAAGAATATCAATTGACTTGTTAGTTATTCGCCATTTTGTCACTGGATGTATAAAAGACAAAAGAAAGTTTTATTAAATAGTTCTTTTCAATAATTTGATGAACAGATGTCTCAAAATAATAGAACTGTACTTACAGTGATAACAATTTTTTTGGAAAAATATTATAACAGTTTTATTTACTCAGGTCAATAAGCATTGATCCAGTTTTTTCACCATTTTGGGAATTGGGCTGGGGCCATTTGGATTGGGCAAAGGCATGTTGTTTTAACTAAAATTGGGATATTGGTGTTTTTCTTTTTTTGCCAACAAATACTTTAAAATTAAAAATAAGTGTTTTCAATAGTATATTTACTATATGTCCTAAAGTTTAACCCATAGAGCAGCAACTTATAGAAATTAACTAAATCCTGCGTTTTATTAACCAAACAATTTTTTTGTTGTTGAACCTTCAATAAAGGGATAAAACATGTTTTCGAGGGCATGATCATCTGCGGGCGCTCGAAAAATCCGTATTGCGCACTCGGACAGGAACGGATTTTTCAAGCGCCCGCTGATGATCATGTCCCAGAAATATTTTCGCTATTATTGCATAAACAAATGACACATACCNTATGCCTCACTCGGTCATCATCAGAAATGACAAGACTTTACCTTCAGATAGGCAGTTATCGATTTAAAATGTGTTTAAACTGTGGATTAATGCAAATTTGAAATGCAGCCGCGCAAAGTAAGAAATGATGAATTATTCTGACGATATCGAATGAACAAGACAAATTGTTTTCAATGTTATTTTAATTTATGGATATGAAAAACACATAACAGGGCTTAAACGGCATGTGAATCGCCTTGTTAATACACAATTTTTCTCTTTCAAGCCCTCCTTTTGACAAGTTGGAATTAAGGCAGTTATTTGGGGAAAATATATACTTTTTGACATTGGGATTTGGGCCAAATAACGGCCCCGACCAATAAAACAAGAGCTGTCAGAAGACAGCGCACTCGACTATTCAAGCGCTTGACAGTATAAAGTAAGCCATCATGGGGTAATTGTTCATATTCAACAAGGTCAGGGTAATATAGTCATATTCTAACTGGAAGAGGACCATAATTGAAAAATATTGATCGCTTATGTTTTAAAGAAGTGGTACATTATATAAGATTCTGAGTTCAGGTATATTTTCCACAATCTTTTGAACATTTGTAAAGACATAAAACAAACGAATAAGAT
>VMBQ01015366.1:0-18066 GCA_007657795.1 Dreissena rostriformis | reverse complement strand
AAAATTTTGCAATACAAACAGAGCATATGTTATTTGTCGACAATTACACACATACAAATATATCTAATATATATATATATATATATATATATATATATATATAGATTACATCATGTGAGAGAGAAATAAGATTGTATCATAAACACAATATAAAACTATATTTAATGTTTCCAATCCTCTCTTAAATATATATCTTGATGTTATATGTTAAACGTTCCTATACTACCTATCGTTTTTCGTTTTCGCTATAGATGGTAGCTACGGAAAAGTTTTTATACTTTGAATATTTAACCATTTGTAGTATCCCCATATGTTTCTTCTGTTGGAAGATTCATTTACATGGGGATCGATACAGGTAGTGTATTTTCTCGATTAGCTGTTTTTCTATTCCTCTATCAAAAATATATATTGATTTTATTTGTAAAACGTTCCTAAACTACCTATCTTTTTTTCTTTTCGCTAAAGAGGGTAACAACTGAAAACGACTTAGTGCTTTGGATATTTAGTGATGTGAAGTATCTTCATATGTTTTTTCCTGTTGGAAGATTCATTCACATGGGGATCCATACAGATAATGTATTTTCTCGATTAACTTTTTAATCTAATAACATTCATACTTCATATTTATCTGAAATCTTTATTACATGGTAAAAGATAGTAATATTGTATAGTATTATTTTCTTGATTGAAAGCATTACTATTATTCACAAAACTGTGCAATTTTATTCTTTGTTCATTGAATCATTGTTAATATAATACTATGTGAAAGAAACTTACTCCATAGTGTAATATAATAGCTGATGTAGCCCATGTTGTTGTATTAAAACCTGATGTATTCCAACTGCATATATATGCCAATATGTTTTTGCAAAAGCACTAACTTTATAAAATGTGTTTATAGAAAAAAATATGCTTAGGTTGTCCCTCTAATGTGTCAGTATTATCTTATGTTTGTTTGTTTATTGTTTATACTTTTTGATGTTTCTGTTCCTTATATAATCCTGTTTTTTTTGCGTTTGAAACTATGTTCTTGCTTTTACGTAAAACTATAATAAAAGTGTTCATACTTCTTAATAATGTCTTCCCTTAAAATATTATCTTTAAACTGCAGATGCATCCAGGGCAAGAAGAAAAAAATTACAATTATTCCAATATTTCAAAGATACAAATTGTGACATATTTTGTATTCAAGATACACATTTTGTTTGCGATCAGTATACAACTATTTACTCGGAATGGGGGGCGGAATGCTTTATGAGTTATTGCTCATCCAATTCACGCGGTGTTGCAATTTAACTAACAAAGAAACTTTAGTACAAGGTACAAAATGTTCATTATGATGACCAAGGGAACTTTATTCTGCTTGATTTGAATCTCGCAGAAACAAGATTAACCATTGTCACTATTTATGGGTCAAACACTGATATCCCAGACTTTTTAAATAATATTTTCCAGAAAATTGATGAGATTGGAAATGGTTAATTTTTATATGAGGTGACTTCAATTAAGTGTTAGACCCAACTCTTGAGAACGATAATTATAAAACTATTAATAATAAAAAATGCAAGACTAATGGTTTTAAAGCATATTGACGAACGTAATCTGTCCGACCCTTTCAGAGTTAATTATCCTGATTTAAAACGATACACATGGAGACGAACAAGTCCTTTACAACAAGCTAGGCTTGATTTGTTTTTGCTTTTATCGCCGTTTTTTTTTACTAGCATTCTTAGATGTAAACATTTTACATAGCTTTCAATCTGAGCATTTTATTGTTATCATATATTTACAATTCGCTAATTTTAATCATGGGAAAGATCTATGGAAGCATAATAATAGACTGTTAAGTGATATTAACTACTTAAACCCTATTAATAAAAAAAAAACTAAAATAACGCAACAATATATGGTCCCGTGCAAAATTTGGATAATATGTCTAATATAAATGACCAAATCATTCAATTCACGATTGACGGTCAACTTTTTCTTCATAAATTACTCATGGAAATAAGGGGCAAAGCTATATCATACAGTTCCTATAAGAAGAAATCGACTAAAAATCGTGAACAGCAAATTAAACACGAAATCGAAACACTAGAAAAAACTCTCACAAGTGATAATGTTCAATATATTAATATCTTAAAGTTTGAACTAAAGAACATTTATGGTGAAAAATTAAAAGGGTCCGTTATAAGGTCGAAAGCTGAATATGTTCAAAATGGTAAAAAAAACTCGAAACTTTTTGTAACGTCGCAAAAAAATACAATTATACGACAAAAACTATAACCAGCTTAATTAATAACATTGGAAATGTATAAGACAACCAATCTGACATTTTAAAAGAAACCGCCTTATTCTATAAAATACTATACCAGCATCAAAATGTAAACGTTAACGATGATGTTTTAAATAGTTATGTTGATGACATAGAGATACCAAAACTTTCAAGTACAGAGTTAAATAGTCTAGAAGGGTAAATCACATTAAAAGAGGCTTCTATTGTTTTAAAAAACATGGCAAATAATAAAAGCCCAGGTTCATCGGGTTATTCAATCGACTTTTTTAAGGCTCTAATTTTGTTTGCAGAGCTCTAAATCACGCATTTACAAGTGGAAATTTATCCGTTACCAATCACAAGGTATAATTACCTGCATTCGAAAAGGCGATAATTTTTACAGAAATGGCGGCCAATAACACTACTTAATACTGTATATAAAATCGGTTCTGGATGCATTGCAATAAGGTTGAAACTATAAATAAATAAATAAATAAATAAATGAATGAATGAATGAATGAATGGATGGATGGATGGATGGATGGATGGATGGATGGATGAATGAATGAATGAATGAATGAATCAATGAATGAATGAATGAATGAATGAATAAATAAATAAAAAAATAAATAAATAAATAAATAAATAAATAAATAAATAAGCAATGCAATGACCAAACTGACTTTATCAAGGGTAGGTTTATAGGAGAGAACACCAGACTAGTTTATGATATACTAAATTACACAGATGAACACGATATCCCGGGTCTGCTGCTGTTAATAGATTTTGAAAAGGCATTCGATTCTTTGTGATGGGCATTTGTTAATCGAACTCTATCGTGGTTTAGTTTTGATCCTGACATAATAAAATGGTTCAATGTATTGTATAAAGACGGGGTATCGGCCATCACGCAATGCGGGTTTTTATCAGAGTTTTTTTCCTATACAACGTGGTTGTAGACAAGGAGATCCGCTCAGTTGTTATATTTTTATTCTTTGCGCTGAAAATTGTTCAATTAAATGAAGGTCAAATACTAAAATTTATGGAATTAAAATTAATGACATCGAATACAAATTGTCACAATTTGCCGACGACACTTCTGTACTCCTGGATGGCTCTGCAGCATCTCTCAATGAAACTTTAGATTTATTGTCACAATTTACACACTACTCAGGCTTAAAAGTAAATTTTGACAAAACGAAAGTAGTTTGGATTGCTAAAAATAAATTAAGCTCCGAAAGCATTAAAACAAGATGGAAACTAAATTGGAAACATTTGACATGCTTGGATTAAAATTTCACGTTGACCTAAACAAAATAGAACTAAATTATGTTGACAAAATTGTTCAAATAAAAGCCTTACGTAAAACTGGTCTAGAAGAATTTAAACACCGATAGGAATAATTCAAGTTATGTAAACTTAAGCATTACCGATGTTAAATCATCATTTTGTTTCATTGCCAAATCCACCACAGGATTTGTTAGCAGAGATAAATGAATTATTTTTTAGTTTTGTGTGGAATGGTAAACCAAACATTAGCAAAAATATCGTAATAAAAGAATATGCAGAAGGTGGTTTAAAGATGATTGATCTGTTTGCTTTTGTAACATCTTTGAAGTGCTCATGGATCCGTAGAATTAATACTGGTAATGTTAAATGGAAACATATACATGTAGTTAATTCCATGATTGATTTAAAAATATATATACAATTGCGGAAGTCACTATCCTGAAAACGTAATTAACAAGATACAAACCGAGTTTTGGAAAGATACGTTGAAATCATTTGTTGAACTTTGTAAAAAAGAACCATTTAAAATTCAGCTTGTTTTTCAAAATCCACTATTCTATAATCAAGGTATAACAATAGGAAGCAAAAGTGTGTTTTTTAAAACATGGTTTGACAAAGGCGGTCATTGTGTTGGGGACTTAATGCACAGCACTGAACTTTTAACCTTTACAGTAATGATTAGTTTTGCCATGTAAATAACTTCCATTCAAACTAATTATTTTTTTCTATGGATAATTAACGCAGTGAAAAGATATGTGAAGCTCAGAAGCTCTTATGACAAAAGCTATATAAAGCAGTTTATCATCAATAGCCTAAGACCCATCTAAGTAAACACAAAAGGTACAACACGTTTGTATGACATAATTTCCAAACACGAGTCTTCGCCATTGTTTATAGATAAATGGTTGAACATTATTTAACTACATTGAAACAAAAGATTGGCTGCATATTTTTGATATGCCCTTTCGTGTTACACGGGATACCAATTTACAATGGTTTTAATACAGAATTGCTCGTATAATTATAGGTACGAACTCTTTTTTATTTAAAATAGGATATGTCACTTCATCCAATTGTCCTTTTTGTGAAACTGGATGTTAAACTATTAAACATTTATTTTGGGTATGCAAGCATGTCAACGAGTTAATAACAGACCTGTTTTCTGGATGTTATTATACTCGAATCTTCTAAATATGTCTTCATTTATACTGGGACAAGCAAACGCAAATGGGTCTTTGAACTTAATGTTTGTTTTGATAAAAATGTTTATTAATAATTTTAAAATGAACAAAAGTAGACTCACTGCTAAAGCTGCAAAATCATAATTTCAATGCACTGTCAAGTTCTAAATTAAATAAACTATTTTAAAGATACGTGTAAAAGTAAAGAATGGGAACTATTAGTACCGCTTCTGAGTAGTTGTGATATAGGACATAAGAAGTATTGGACTGTTTACTGTTTCGTAATACACGTTGAGTTTTATTTAGTTTTTAATTTAACATGCATTTACTTAAACTTGCTGCTTTTGAACTCCAATGTTGTTGTTTTTTTTTTAAAGATATTTGTGTTATAAAATATACTCAATGTGACGTTTGTTGACACTAAACCCGCATTTTAATGGGGCTTGTTGTACACCGATGTAATCAATTTAACAAACAGTGGTATTTGTGTGCCGCTTATGTCCTAACAATTGACACTTTTGTTAATAAGTTAACCGAATTCCGTCGCCGGTATTGTATTTTCATTTCCTTTTCGAGTTATCGCAGGATAAACTTATTGTAAGACCTTTCTGAAAACGACTGCGGAAAAATTGAAACTGATGACAACCAAGCGGGAAAACACTGTTGTTTTATATATTCATCACAAAATTACCACCCTTTGATTTGGTTCGATCTAGTCTGATATAACCCGTTGACAAGGGTTCATGTTTCAGATTTTACCATTAAGTTTCGCATATCGCGGAATATGCGTTCTTTGCGATTTAAAGCTTTATTGAGCATTGTAAATGTTCTTATAGTATGATTCATGAACTGGTCATAAATAGGATGCTGAAGTAGGCGTTATGATTTAAGTTCTATATTGTCTGTGTAATTGGTGGTTTATTGTGAACTGGTGCATGGTTTAACAAAATTATATTGTTTTCGTTCTAAACCGTTTGGCGTGATTCGAATATATCTAATTTTATATATATATATATATACAGACATTCCCTGTATAGCGGGGTGTCGATACAAGACCTAGTTATGTGGCGACAATATAAAACCTTGTTGCAGGGTGGTTGTATATATGCTATATAAAGCCCAACAACTTTAGGGCTAAATTCAAATAATAATAAATTATTATATTTTTGAACAAACTACTTTTGCTACATTAAACTTCCGCGCGATATTTTTGATTGAATCAAATAAGTAATATTGCTATAATATTAACTACTTTCTGGTTGTTGGAATATAATAAAATAAAATTAAATTATCACACACTGTAAACATGTTAAATTATCATCGGAAAGTTAAAATAAAAGAAAAAAACTGATATTTATTATACAAGTTGTAAGTATGATGATGATATATATATAATAATAATAATAAATTACTGAACCCCATTACGATACTATTAAAGATGACACTTATATTACATCTGTAAATGTTTATGTTAATACTTGTATTGTATGCAATGTTTAAGGTATCGCAAACGATATAACATATACGTAAGTACACACTATTAAATGAAGGGAAGTATGTAAACGTCTTCCTTATAAAATCAATAGCTTTTATTTAAATTGAAAAGCGGTCATACAACAGCGTTCAGAAATATATATATATATATATATATATATAAGCATGTGCTTTGAAGTAAGTTCATTTATTAAAGTTAAGGATAGCTCACCATAAAATATGGATTGTAATTATTGAACTTAACGTATACATATATCAACACAGTACATTCTTCATCGATCAGGTAGACAGTAATGAAACAATGGCACATACCAGCGCAGGCATACACACGCACGCGCGAACAACCTTTAACGAGTGTGGGTCTTTATTGGGTTATTAATTAGGATAATTTTAACATGTCAATATATAGCAATCGGCAAAACACAATTATTTACACAACATGATTTTTTTTTAAATGGTGGTTAATACAATACTCAACCATCTTGTATAACAAGACAACGCATTTAGCAAGTTTATAAAAAACACAATAAGGTGAATCAGTTCAATTTCATTTGCACAATTACAATATACCTAATATGCAATTAGGCGCAACAGTAAAGAACAGATGTTATAGAACTGAAGGTACATATTATAACGCCTGACGAGACATTATTCAAGTATCATAAAACACAAAATGCCGTAATTGAAATTCAATTGTCAATGAACGTTTACGCCTGGTAAATTTTCCTTAATATCATACGAAAACGCAACCGCCACCACCAAAGTATTGTCCCCATTTAAGGCGACCCAGAAGCACAGTCTGTCGACTTTGTCGACAAAATAAGACTGTACTGACTTTGTTACTAGTACTTCTTTAATATTCCTGATATGATGTCATACACATTGATGCAGATTTGAGCTGCCGTNCAACAGATCAACTAGCTTTCAAAAACCGGTCAACTGAACATACAAGCCAACTGGCTTTCCAAATCATGCCAAATGGCCTTAAACAAATTGGTCCAATTACCACAAAAGACACACACAAATTACAAACACATAACTTACTAAAACTAAAAAGCATTTTCGAATCATTTTTATCATTATAACTTATAGTGCCTTTACATGTGCTACCAACAACACATCATACAATTCAAAGTACACATACATTAATAATAACTTATTCACAAATCTTAATTTAATGACACCGATAATCTATCTTTCAAAGAATCGTTACAAACCGTCTTTAGTGGAAACACTTTTCCATCTACCATGCCTTTGCCACAGTCTATCCAAAGTCTTATTATTAGCACTTATTGATGCTCCACCAGTTCGAAAAGAATGAAGTCCATATTTAGAAGAAACATAACCCAATAGACTTAACTTCTTCTTTAAACTATCATTTATAGTAAAAGAACTAATATGCTTATCATTAAAGATCAATTTAAAACAGTGTTTAAAATTACAAATATAAACTGGTCTAAACACATAGTCAGTAGATGAGCATGCAATATCTGCAACACACAAATACTTTTCTACAATACTGCAATACTACAAATACAAATAAATAAATAAATATCACCCTTTCGTTCTCCTTGTTCATAACCTGTGCCTGTCAAATACACACCTCGAATGGCGACTCAATGGATTTGCAAATCATATAAACCCCAAAACGCGAAACCCGTGCTGTTTCGCGCTAAATCCACCACAAAAAAACCCGTGCATTATTCGCGCTAAACCATTACCATTATCTCTCTTGTAAATTATATGTACACAACCAATATAATACCGTATTTATCAAACCGAGAATAATTTCATTTATATTGCGTCTTCGATGTTAAAAATACTGCCCGATTATCCGGTGAGCGATCAGCGTAAAATAATCGTTTTGCCCGCATATAACTACGACGCGCAACTTTACATAACGTTGTTTAACCATGGGCTGTTATATGTCCGTCCATGTGTTTTTGTAGAATAAGAATATGTTCGCGTTTGACTATATGCATTAAATGCACAGTCATACAATAATGTCGCGAAATCCTCAATACCTATGTCAATATTCAAATTTCTGCTAATTATATTATCGTCAATGCTATCATATTCGTGTCAATTGTTTTGCATAATTGTTCAATATGTGTTAGACGTATCATCGTCGTAACACCAATTCAAATGTTTAATTGTAATGTTCTGTTCCCCAATAGACTCTTTATCAACATTAAAATTAAAAGATATTTCAAAATGAGCATGCGGGGAGAATGAAAAGAAAAAAAACACACCAATCTAGGCGGAAAGTGTCAGCCTCGATTAGCCTGTGCGGACTGCACGTGCTGTTTTGGGAAGAAACTTTACGCACATTCATTAAGCCCCGTTTTCTTAGAGCACGGCTCAAAAAAATGACCTTCTAACTGGTAAATAAAAGCACATACTAANATCTGGGATGAAACTTTACGCACATGCATTAAGCCCCGTTTTCTTAGAGCACGGCTCTAAACATGACCATCTAACTGGTAAAAAAAAACACATACTAATTGTTCACATAGAATGGTCCCTCCTTAAAATTTCTTTAATACTTAAAAATACTGAGCAGGTCTTATGACCATTTTGTACTTAATGATTATACTCCAAATCGTGTACCTAGGAGACTAGAGTCATGTTACTTAATGAGGTAANAAAATACCTTTAATACTTAAAAATACTGAGCAGGTCTTATCACCATTTTGTACTTAATGATTATACTCCAAATCGTGTACCTATGAGACTAGAGTCATGTTACTTAATGAGGTAAAGCAATTTCTCTTACATGTTTTTACATTAAATTAGTGGTTATTTATTCGTCTCTCTTTGTTACAACAAGAACTCTTATCCAATGACTTTGATACGAGCCTCGCTTTGGGAAAACGGGGCTTAATGCATATACTTAAGTATCGTCACATATAAGCCTGTTCCGTCCGCACAGGCTAATCAGGAACGACAAATACAAATTACTTAAATAATTAACCGCCATATATTCCAAACTACACTGTATGTTGTGAAATCTTTGAAACAACGGCATTTGAGATATATATAATATTTATCAGTTTTTATTGTCTAAAAATAATTACAACTTCATGCGTGTTATTATTTATTAATACACCTGAAAGAGTTTCAGATGGAGCATGTTGCAAGCTTGCTGAGCTTTCGTTTTATATAACCTGAATGAATGAAGAGAAATCTGTGTAGTTTTTAAAATATACATCATATGCACTTTACAAAGAATAAAAAATTGCATCACTTGTATCCTAAATAAAATTCTTATAGGCGATTTTACTATTCAATTATAACTTGCTTTTGCGTTCACTATCTGACACTAACCTCGAATCGTCGCTCTTAACGGGTTAGGGTATATCTATAATAAAATACTTATTTAATGATAAGGTTATATTCAGGATTTGGAATTTTTGTCCATATTTGATTAAACGAGTTCATAAAATGTGTTTATTATCGAGCTTTAGTAAAGACTGTTCTTTTAGTACCGAAAAAACTAATAATAACTTGTGATGAATATTTTCGTGTTTTAAATATTTATGTATATAATATGTATTTCAGTAAATGGGGCCATCACATTTGATAATAACAATAATAATCCAAGCAAAGCATATATTTAAAAGTTGTTAAAAGAATCTCAGTAAAAAAACGAAATGGCATCTAGTCGTTTGCCTTCGAATGTATCTATTATTTATCAATTTCTGTCCATTTTCGTGGCACCTAATACCTTGCCTCCGTCATTTTTTTCTAGCAAAGAGCTTTGTTGTCAGTAAACATCGGAGTGGACGTTAAGGTTATGACCCATATAGTCTGCCACCATTTTCAATTCCGATTCGGTCATATCAAGAATCCGTTCCAAAATTTAAAACAATCTTTCACATGTATCCCATCATTGTTTTGTAAGTTAAAAAAAAAATGTAATTGAGTATGAATTAAAAAAAATAGCTGAAGCAAAACCGATAGGATGTCATCTGTTGGACGGAGATACTAAAAGCTATTACTTTATTTGTTTCCTTCGTAGACATAAATCGACGGACGAACGTACAGTCTGATATTGCATGTCTGATGCAATGAAAACGTCGGATAGATATACGGCACAACATGCTTTTTTATATAAACGATTTTATTTCCTATATTTAAACAGCGGAAAAAATACTAAAGTGAAATATAGCCACTGTCAGTAAAAAACAGGCTATTGAATCTGTTACAAATATTCATTAAGGAATTAATTTTTGAAATTGTATTGTAGTGGTAATTACGTAGATAAAACACAAAANAGTATGCGGAACGGATATTGAAACGCGACCGTTATTTGCGTATGTCGGCATGGAAATAAAGCGTTCGTTTCAGAAAGACAGTTTGGAAATGTGTTTATCTTTTGTCTATTATGAATATTCAGTATAAAACAAATTATTGTTTGTAAAACTGTTACTTCTTGACAGGCTATTGAATATGTTACACATATTTCATTAAGGAATACATTTTTTAAATTGTATTGTAGTGGTAATTACGTAGATAAAAGACAAAAAACACATGCACTATTCAAAGGCTAAATTGAAAAAATGAACAGAAAAAATCACTTGAAAGTGGGCTTATAGCATACGCATTTCTCTAAATAAAAACAAGTTGACATATTTACCGGATTCTCATGATGTAACTGCATAATTACAGTGAAGTCTAATATACTAAGTTTTCTTCGTGCATTTTTATTAACATATTATTATTTGTATTAACATTATTATGGGGTATGAAACTTGGAATCGTTGTTTTTACCAAAGTAAGCAAAGGTTCAAAGCGCCCGTAACTTCCGTGTGTCGGCATAACAATAAATCGTTTGTTTCAGAAAAACAATTTGTACATGTATTAATCTGTTGTAGATTGTGTTTATCCAGTATAAAACCAACTTATTGTGCGTAAAACTTTAACTGCTTGACACGCGTTCCCAGTATAGTTGGAAAATATATAGTAGGGTCAATATATGGAAAAATACCTTCAACCACCAAAAAGCTTCTTTAAAACATATCAAAGGTTTACCACAATCGGACCTCCGGCAAATTGTTTTTTTCAAGATGGCCGCCAAAATGGCCGCCAATATCTATTAATGATCATAAATATGTAACTATACAATCAAATTTGATGAATTTGGTGTCTATTCCAAGGTTTCAAGTGGGCAAAGAACACTTACAGATCATGAGACATTGTTTAAGTGTACAATAGTACGGACAAATCCAACATGGCGTCGAAAATGTCCGCCAAGATGGCCGCCAAAACCTATAAATGATCATAACTATGTAAATATTCACTCAAATTTGATTATTTGTTGTGGCTTTATATGGGTTTCAAGGGGCAAAGAACACATTTAGATCATCACACATTGTATAAGTTTATTATATTACACCCAAATCCAAGATGGCGTCCGAAATGGTCGCCAAGATATCCACCAAAACCTATAAATGATCATAACTCTGTAACTATCCACTCAAATTTGATGGATTTGGTGTCTATACCTACATGTTAAGGGGCAAAGAACACATAAAGATCATCAGGCATTGTTAAAGTTAACAATAGTACACATAAATCCAACATGGCGTCTAAAATGGCCGCACAGATGGCCGCCAAAACCTATTAATGATCATAACTTTGTAAATATCCACTCAAATTTGATTATTATGGTGGATATATATAGGTTTCAAGGGGCAAAGAACACATTAAGATTATCAGACATTGTTTAAGTTTATTATATTACACACAAATCCAACATGGCGTCCAAAATGGCCGCAAAGATGGCCACCAAAACCTATTAATGATCATAACTATGTAACTATCCACTCAGATTAGATGATTTTGTTGTCTATATAGTGGGATGTCGATACTAGACCCAGTTATGTGGCGAAGATATAAAAATCAGTTGCGGGGTGTGTGTATATATGCTATTTAACGCCCATCATCATCATCATCATCATCATCATCATCATCATCATCATCATCATCATCATCATCATCATCATCATCATCATCATCATCATCATCATCATCATCATCATCATCATCATCATCATCATCATCATCATCATCATCATCATCATCATCATCATCATCATCATCATCATCATCATCATCATCATCATCATCATCATCATCATCATCATCATCATCATCATCATCATCATCATCATCATCATCATCATCATCATCATCATCATCATCATCATCATCATCATCATCATCATCATCATCATCATCATCATCATCATCATCATCATCATCATCATCATCATCATCATCATCATCATCATCATCATCATCATCATCATCATCATCATCATCATCATCATCATCATCATCATCATCATCATCATCATCATCATCATCATCATCATCATCATCATCATCATCATCATCATCATCATCATCATCATCATCATCATCATCATCATCATCATCATCATCATCATCATCATCATCATCATCATCATCATCATCATCATCATCATCATCATCATCATCATCATCATCATCATCATCATCATCATCATCATCATCATCATCATCATCATCATCATCATCATCATCATCATCATCATCATCATCATCATCATCATCATCATCATCATCATCATCATCATCATCATCATCATCATCATCATCATCATCATCATCATCATCATCATCATCATCATCATCATCATCATCATCATCATCATCATCATCATCATCATCATCATCATCATCATCATCATCATCATCATCATCATCATCATCATCATCATCATCATCATCATCATCATCATCATCATCATCATCATCATCATCATCATCATCATCATCATCATCATCATCATCATCATCATCATCATCATCATCATCATCATCATCATCATCATCATCATCATCATCATCATCATCATCATCATCATCATCATCATCATCATCATCATCATCATCATCATCATCATCATCATCATCATCATCATCATCATCATCATCATCATCATCATCATCATCATCATCATCATCATCATCATCATCATCATCATCATCATCATCATCATCATCATCATCATCATCATCATCATCATCATCATCATCATCATCATCATCATCATCATCATCATCATCATCATCATCATCATCATCATCATCATCATCATCATCATCATCATCATCATCATCATCATCATCATCATCATCATCATCATCATCATCATCATCATCATCATCATCATCATCATCATCATCATCATCATCATCATCATCATCATCATCATCATCATCATCATCATCATCATCATCATCATCATCATCATCATCATCATCATCATCATCATCATCATCATCATCATCATCATCATCATCATCATCATCATCATCATCATCATCATCATCATCATCATCATCATCATCATCATCATCATCATCATCATCATCATCATCATCATCATCATCATCATCATCATCATCATCATCATCATCATCATCATCATCATCATCATCATCATCATCATCATCATCATCATCATCATCATCATCATCATCATCATCATCATCATCATCATCATCATCATCATCATCATCATCATCATCATCATCATCATCATCATCATCATCATCATCATCATCATCATCATCATCATCATCATCATCATCATCATCATCATCATCATCATCATCATCATCATCATCATCATCATCATCATCATCATCATCATCATCATCATCATCATCATCATCATCATCATCATCATCATCATCATCATCATCATCATCATCATCATCATCATCATCATCATCATCATCATCATCATCATCATCATCATCATCATCATCATCATCATCATCATCATCATCATCATCATCATCATCATCATCATCATCATCATCATCATCATCATCATCATCATCATCATCATCATCATCATCATCATCATCATCATCATCATCATCATCATCATCATCATCATCATCATCATCATCATCATCATCATCATCATCATCATCATCATCATCATCATCATCATCATCATCATCATCATCATCATCATCATCATCATCATCATCATCATCATCATCATCATCATCATCATCATCATCATCATCATCATCATCATCATCATCATCATCATCATCATCATCATCATCATCATCATCATCATCATCATCATCATCATCATCATCATCATCATCATCATCATCATCATCATCATCATCATCATCATCATCATCATCATCATCATCATCATCATCATCATCATCATCATCATCATCATCATCATCATCATCATCATCATCATCATCATCATCATCATCATCATCATCATCATCATCATCATCATCATCATCATCATCATCATCATCATCATCATCATCATCATCATCATCATCATCATCATCATCATCATCATCATCATCATCATCATCATCATCATCATCATCATCATCATCATCATCATCATCATCATCATCATCATCATCATCATCATCATCATCATCATCATCATCATCATCATCATCATCATCATCATCATCATCATCATCATCATCATCATCATCATCATCATCATCATCATCATCATCATCATCATCATCATCATCATCATCATCATCATCATCATCATCATCATCATCATCATCATCATCATCATCATCATCATCATCATCATCATCATCATCATCATCATCATCATCATCATCATCATCATCATCATCATCATCATCATCATCATCATCATCATCATCATCATCATCATCATCATCATCATCATCATCATCATCATCATCATCATCATCATCATCATCATCATCATCATCATCATCATCATCATCATCATCATCATCATCATCATCATCATCATCATCATCATCATCATCATCATCATCATCATCATCATCATCATCATCATCATCATCATCATCATCATCATCATCATCATCATCATCATCATCATCATCATCATCATCATCATCATCATCATCATCATCATCATCATCATCATCATCATCATCATCATCATCATCATCATCATCATCATCATCATCATCATCATCATCATCATCATCATCATCATCATCATCATCATCATCATCATCATCATCATCATCATCATCATCATCATCATCATCATCATCATCATCATCATCATCATCATCATCATCATCATCATCATCATCATCATCATCATCATCATCATCATCATCATCATCATCATCATCATCATCATCATCATCATCATCATCATCATCATCATCATCATCATCATCATCATCATCATCATCATCATCATCATCATCATCATCATCATCATCATCATCATCATCATCATCATCATCATCATCATCATCATCATCATCATCATCATCATCATCATCATCATCATCATCATCATCATCATCATCATCATCATCATCATCATCATCATCATCATCATCATCATCATCATCATCATCATCATCATCATCATCATCATCATCATCATCATCATCATCATCATCATCATCATCATCATCATCATCATCATCATCATCATCATCATCATCATCATCATCATCATCATCATCATCATCATCATCATCATCATCATCATCATCATCATCATCATCATCATCATCATCATCATCATCATCATCATCATCATCNAGCAGTTTTTGTTAAGAAATCTTTATTGAAGCTTTTTTCACTTAGAAGGCTTGAATCTGTTTTCAGGTGATTGACATCAGTTTCATTGCTATTCTTCCGTTGCTGGCGTGTGTTAGCTTTCAGGTCATCGGGTGTGTACGAATACTTCTCTTCACAGATCACTAGGGTCGAAAGGGTTGGTGCTTGCTTTTTTATATCAGCAATGACTCTTTCTACATGGTGTAAGTACTCCTTACCAGATTTTGCATAGGCTGCTTTAAATTTCATGCCGGCGAATTCCATGGTGCAAACTTTCATGCAACTGTAAACTGAAGTAGGTACTGCAGGCAAGTTCAAACGCATACACTGATCCACATGGTTTGTTTCATCGCCAATTGCACATGAAGTTATCAACGATTTAAGTGCTCTTTGCATACCCAGCGATTTAAAAACCTTTGGTTTGCTGCCATCTGGTTTTACTATAGCTTGGCAACTGCTGTTTTCTGACAACATGGAATCCAATTTTTTGGTTTCTTTTTCCAGATGTTTTTGCCGTTTTTCTTCTCGTATCTGCTTTTCCGTCTTAACAGGTTTAATTTTTGACTTTAACGTCCTCTTAATGGTTACACCTTTGCTTCTTTTAGCCCTTGATACCAGTTCAGTAGGTCCAGTAATTTCGTCTACTGATGGAACATCAGCATCTGTTGTTGGAAGGAGTCTTTCTTTTGAAGCGTACCGAAAGAGGAGATATTTACCAACATCCATGCTAAGCTCGTCTAAAATTGCTGCTGGTAACACAAATGGGACTTTTGTATAGACGTTAACTGGCTGTTGACTGCTGTCCATAGAAAGACCTCCTCTTCTTAAAATAAGAGCAGTTGTTGGCAAGATGTGATTCATGTCCACCTCTGTCAGTTCAAATCCCAGCTTATCGAAGTCATCATCAACATCCTCCATTACCTCTGAGTAGTTGGTACTTCTCTGTTGGCGGGTTTCATTAAGAGAGTCTATCAATGACAATCTACAGGTAACTGAGTTAATATTTGAACCAGATCTAAACCCCTTGATGGCGTCCAAGTGGTCCATCTCCCGTTTAGTGTCGCATGCAAAATTCTTTGAACTTCCCTTAAACGGCGTGCTGAAGAGAGTATATTTGAGATTTGTGTGGAAATGACCGGCATTGTAGTGATGATATAGCAGTTTGACACAATATGGAGCATATGAAGTAGCATTGTTTACAAACGAAAACAACAGTGAATGCTTAATTGCACCTAACATGAGTTCGTAGCCGGTAGATCCGCCAAGACGTTCAGCAAGGGCAATAGCTACAACATTGTCGCAATGTCTCATCATGTCGACATGAAGAGCGAAGGTAGCATTTGAAGTACTTCCAGATGCAATGAACTTTTCGAATTTCACACTCCACTTATCTGAAATTGTTCTAGCATCACCCGATTCCATGTCATTGATGAAGGTTTCCATTTCTTCTGACTCGAGAGTTTGCGAAAATCGTACGGTAAATGCCAAGTGTGGTGCCAGTGCAATGCGTTTAATATGCCGTGTTGCCATATCTATATGTTGTACGGATACCAGTTTGGCCGAGTCATCTTGATTTTCGTCACGCATGAATTTGACAAGTTGTACAAGCCCAGCATCTTTGTATGAACTGAATAAGATTGTTATCTTGGACTTTCTTAAGTGGAGTAATGGAAACTCTGGCAGGAAGGCTTTATATTTTGTGTTTAATTCCATCAAAGTCAGTAAGCATTTACCAATCTTATTATCAGGCCCACACAATATTCTGTTTGCATACTTTGCTTCATCGGCTGTATATCCCATTTTGGTCAAAACCCCATCCAAAATTTCTCTTATTTTGTTTACATCATCATCTCTACCTGTCGCGGGCGGCGGATGTCTCCATAACAATGGCGATACAATAAACTTTGAAAATCTAAAGGATGACAATAGTGTTTGAATCGACTTGCAGCTTTCCTCTTGCTCCATAAATGACAAGTTATCAATGGATTTTTCAAGGTCGAAAAAATTGTAATCCTCGTCATCACTAAAAGACACTTCACGGGTAAACTCTTCGGGTCCTCCGGTTTCGTACTCCTGTATGTCCTCCAGTAACTTAGATAGGTTCTCCTCGTCATCAACTTCAGCCTTAAATATGAACACTTGGTGTTGACTGTCATTTTATGTATGTATCTTAA
>VMBQ01015365.1:0-13238 GCA_007657795.1 Dreissena rostriformis | reverse complement strand
TGTATTTTTACAAAAGCTCGCCCAAATATTCCTGGGATAGATACCCGTATTATATATGTACATGTATATAGTAATTTAATCGATAACAGTTATATTGTAAGCTTTTCAATTAACTTACAATTATATAAAAAAAATCAGATTGCAATTAACTATTTTTTTAATTTACAACAAAGTAATACATAATAATGTATGGTATGCTGATGAGAGTGTTTAAACAATATCATTGTCACAAACTGTTGTATTACTAGTATTTATTGTTAAATTTGTTTATGGTCGGTTAAGATAATTGTTTATATTAAGAACCCACAATATGGTCATGATGAAGCTTGATCAGACTGAACATTCATCATTTAACAAATGAATAAAAATATCAGCAACATATGCCTCACATGTTACTCTTTCTCAGGTCAACAGTCAATGTCACGCTGCAAAGTGTACAAAATAACACTATTAACAGCCTTCTTGCTAATATGTTTCTTTTTTGAATAACTTTAAATCAACGGATACGAAAGAAAGAAGCATGTATACGTGAAACCACACAATACAGAAGAAGGCAATGTCTGAAAAAGAAAAAAAACAACAAACAAACACAAAAACAAGTACTTATACCTTTCTTGCTTAAACTTCAGCATTATATTAGTGTGGTGCGTTCGAACCTTCCTATGTCTCGACCTTAATTTTCGCTTCCATAAATATGCGGATTGTGTTGATTATGTAATTCATTCGTTGCGCAGCATATGTTGCCAAGCGCTGGCAATTATATTTACGTGTTAGATATATTAATTGATTGTTTAGAAATAAACACAATTATTGTGTGTCGGACTCTACATAATAAACAAGTCATTTAAATTGGTGACATATGGTGAATAATGGCCCGTTATTTTTTTTTAACAAATACATGGTATGTATTGCATTGTTTCAACTTTCATATTTGTACACTTAACACAGGTGTGCATGCTGAACTTGAATATGATATGCATCTGATATTTACAAATAATATTAAAATTAATAAGTTAACAGCACCATACTGATACAAACTTGTTAACAACAAGTTCATGTAGCTGAGTGGGAAATGTACGACAAACAGAATGCCTAAAAGCTCTATTTTCATGGACTTAGAACACAACAAATATGTGCATACACCTTGTTTTATCGACAATATACACATATTAATCATCGTGTATTTTTTTTTTATTTACAGTTTTTTAGTCTAAGGCCATAAAGGAAATGTCATTGTTTCATTAAAATGGCCAAAATAGTAGGTACGTCGGCTAAATATTTTGTTGTGTTAATATTTTGGTACGGTTTTCCACTTCAATCAGAATGTGCAATCTTGAAATGAAGAAAACCTTCCAATCTTTATTTCAAAACATCTTTTGTTCTATATCATTTTAAGAGAATATCAGCGAATAGGGTGTAAATTATCTCAAGCTTGGGTTTTAATTTAGTGAATACGATCAAATTTAGTAAAACTGATCAAACGCAAGCTGATATTCTCACACATGTTTGCGTGTTATCATGTACGGCATTATGCCCTTTTGTACAGCGTTACTTGTATGCAAATGCTCCTTTATCTACTGCACACGGCCGAAATCAATGTTCATTACAAACTCCTTTTTATTGTCGATTTTCCCTCTAAAATTGTTCGACAGCATCATTCGTCATGATCAAAATTGCTTCTCCTAATCACAACGAGTGATGTTGCGTTACTGAGAAAGCGTTGCAAATATGGATTATTCGTTATTACGGAATAATATTTGAAACACTAGAGCCATGATAAATATTGAAAGTCCTTCAAAGACTTCCCAATAGTCAGTTTGCATTCAAACAAATGTATACATAGAGTATAGTATATGTTTAATAAAGCACAAAACAGTGTACTCTGATTCAGGAACAATATGCAATATGCCTATAACATTTAGTATATAATTTACTGTATGCAGTTTGTGACTAGTCCGACATTTAAGTATAATACAGTACACATGATTTGGAAATAATATTCATAACCATTATGGTTTTTTTTAATTAAGAAATTGCATTGAAGTTATCTATAAATGTATCCACTGAATTATGTTGCGCACATTTAATTCGCCAGAAAGCAGAAACCTTACAATGCTTACATGCGCTGAAAAACATTCAAAGCATTTGAAAAGGGTGTCAGTTCTACTGAAATTAAATCGCGTTTATTGAAATGATTACTGTTTCGTTTGTACGAGATGAATTTAATTATAAGTTTATATTAGAATGCATTTACTGCATATGAAATACACATACCGTATTTACCAGCTATCGCGTCCATAGACACTTTACTATTTATAATTACTGAATCGTACAAATTTGCATTGTTGCTGGTGTGTGTTTTGGTCGGTTAAATTTCATTAACAAAGGATTTCTGTCACAAATTCGGATGTATTTTACTGTTAAGCGTTACCATAGCAACACTTTTGCTTGTCACTCAATACAAATGAAATCGAGAACATTAGGCAATACTATGAACGGTATTTGATATAAGTCACAAACTGTATTCAAGCACACGTAAATGGTATACGGAGCTTAATTTAAAATGCGCATTTGATTTAAGCTCCCATGTGACTAAAAATTATTTTGTCAAGTATTAAGAAAAAGTGATCGATAGACGTTTACATGGATATGTCTGTACAAATGTAATGCTTTAATTATTTTGTACGCAGGGTTATAAAAAGCTTTTAAATTTGAGTACATTGAAGGTAAAAAATGACGTGTAAGACAACGAATANGATTTCTGTCACAAATTCGGATGTATTTTACTGTTAAGCGTTACCAAAGCAACACTATTGCTTTTGCTTGTCACTCAATACAAATGAAATCGAGAACATTAGGCAATACTATAAATGTATTTGATATAAGACACAAACTGTATTCAAGCACACGTAAATGGTATACGGAACTTAATTTAAAATGCGCATTTGATTTAAGCTCCCATGTGACTAAAAATTATTTTGTCAAGCATTAAGAAACAGTGATCGATAGACGTTTACATGGATATGTCTGTACAAATGTAATGCTTTGATTATTATGTACGCAGGGTTATAAAAAGCTTTTAAATTTGAGTACATTGAAGGTAAAAAAATGACGTGTAAGACAACGAATAATAATAACCCTCGCTCGTCTCATATATTATCTTGTCTGGTATTTAAAGATTCTTTAGGGAATTCCAAACGAAAGTTGTTATTAAGTCAACATAAAGATCAAGTTGTATATCTGCACAAAATATTTTTCAGCTTACATAATTATACAATATTAACCAGAGCCCGTATTCACATACCAGTTCGGAGACTTAAATTAAAAAATAAAGATTAATATTGAACATTTACTGTTTTCATATTATAATACTTTGGAATACGACACGTACTGTTATACCTTTAGCTACACTATTCTTCATGTAAAACAATACATTTACGAAATAATGAGAACGTATAGCCTATATATATTTGAAAGCTTAACATGTTTTATTGCTTCTAAGTCTTAAGTTATTCTAAGTCTAAGAGTGTTTTTTGTTTTAATACGGACACAGGTTTGCAATATTGACTTACTTAGGGCTTTAACGTTAAACAGGCATAAACACGAGCTAACCAACGTTTGAATGGGTTCTCTTATGATTTCATTTCTTAGGTCTGTGTTCATTTCTCATTCACAATACTGAATACGTATGCTCATAATTAGTCTTCGCGAATCTTCGTCTACATCAAACACAATCACATTTATCACAATGATGAATCTAAGTCGTATCTATAGTCAGTCTCACATGTGTGGCAACTTGAGTCAAAGTGTTATTGTATTATAAGAAAGATACTGGGTTAAAACAAATAGTGAATGTGTTTCCATTTGTTCTGATGTAAGAAGTAGGAGCTATAACATGTATGTAACATGTTTAAACTACGGATACGTAGGCTTTCTAAACATGACACTTTCCTTTTTATAACATGCATAAAAACAGCAAAATATTTGCAGTCATTCTCGTAAAAAAACATTATGTTATGCTATTACTACTGTTCTCATTATGTAACGTGTTTTCCATGGAACTCTTGCTTAGGGGAAAAGTTGAATAAGGACATATGTAGCGAATAAGATAATACACAAATATCGACGTTGACATTTTACACACTGGGTTAGGGGAATAATTCAGTGACTTAAGTTGTAATAACATGCAGGCAACAGTGCTCCGCTTATTTGTGATATTATATGGCATCACAACAACTTGCACATCGGTTTAAAGTGCCGCCATATTTTTGGCCTTACCCACGTTTTAGCATTTGCACTTTCCTTATGAGTTATGTGTGTACAGCACTGCTGTGTTTTCGGATTAAGTTGACATTGAAAGACGACAGTTTTGGCCTCGATCGATAACAACGTTCCACCAGCTTAACCAGATTTGAATAATTGGTCTCGTTCTGTAAGACGATACATTTTTGTGTATGCAGAAATTCTTAATTCCGAGTCGTTTTACAACCTGTGCATTTTTTGCTGAAACGTCATGGGTAGTTTAATTAAATAGATGCACACAATTAAATAGAGCATGTTTAGTAGCCATGTACATTTAAATATATCAGCTTTAGGATTATGTTTTGAAGCAGCATACGTTTTTAAACATTTATAACATTTATTTTACATTTTAGCTTATGTTATCGGCAAAACTAGTAAGCATGTTTATGCTTATAATTAGGTGCTAATGTATTAATTCTGTTATTTACTTATGGTTGAACTTTAAACATCTTTACGTTTACATTACTTTTTAATTTTCAGTAAAACTAGATCGGACTCAAGTTTTTGTTATTTCGAGTAAAGTGGCTCAGACCAGACTTATCCTTCCCGTTAACATTTCATTTGTAAAGCATTCCTTGCATGTCATTAAGCTTGCTATACACATTGTCTCCGCCTTCTCCATAAACTCGAAATAGTTGGTATCTGTGTTGTGATGCGAGTATAATTTAACTCCATTCATTAAGTGCAATTCGATGGCACCCTCGTTTGTCATTGAAGTTCCTTCACTGGAATTGGTGCGACATCCTATATATTCGCGGCACATGCATTTGCATAGGGGAATGCTAAGTAGGCTTAGTCCACTTAATCTTATCAGAAAACAATGCGATGTTACCGGTCTTGTCGCAAACTAGAAACTTCTTATTGGTAAAGTTCGTCGTATTCAAATGCAAAATTTTATCAGATAGAACAAAAAAACACAACAGAGTGTTAGTCGTGTTTCGAGTTAGAAAAATTGTAAAGCTCAGGTCATTGAATTGAAAACCAATATTGGCTCTGTCACTAGCTAAAGGTGTACGCTAAATTGATGACACAATTGCATAACGTTGCACAACGAGTGCAAATAGGAAGCGTTATATTTGGTAATGATCTTTGCATGCTCAAGCAATATTGTTTCTTTATTGGGGCAGCAAAAAGCCAATTTAACGCATGGTAAATATGGTATAAAACCGTTCTTGGAATGTGCTTACCTCAATTAAATATAGTTTTTCAAACTTACACTGCGTTCTCCTTCAATAATTAACACCTTTCGCTACAAAGGCGACTACACTTAAAAACAAATCAATATTGAGAATTTGCCATCACCTGTCGTTTATCCTTAAAAAGTGTATCTGGTTGTTGCAACGATTGAAACCTGGGCCGCAATCGGAGCAATGCAAAAACCACATTACATAAGGCAGCATAAATTAAATAAAAAGCCTTATGAACGTTTGTTACCATTATTTTCATTACTTCTTAGTAATAACATGTATTCCCATGGGGTATTCAGCTCTATGTATTGACCTACCATAACAATTCTTATCTTTATAGGCCACCAATCAGACAAAGCAATGATTAAGCGCACTGTTTAAATTAACATCAGTGTAGCCAACCATAAGAACCCGCCCTAGTGCCAACACAGTGATCACAGCAATACGTTTAATGGACTAACCATTTGGCACATATGCATGGCATGAACATTTGGTTGGCTGTCCAACTACAGGTAATTGCAGAACCAATTAATTCAGGATTAAGCAACCATGTCCTATTTCTAACTGATATAATTGAAAGCGGTCATTGAGAGAAATACACAAACCATAAATTGAGTGTACTAGGGCTTAAAGTATCAAAGTAGATACCATGCATTTTGATATACGTGCATGCAATAAATATTGATTTATTATGACATATTGCCTTGTTCCGCTAAGCAGAGAAATAGCAATTCTGGCCAATAAGTTTGTTATATCTGCGCTAAACGAAGAAATGTAGATTTAGATACCATACTTTGCTATTGCCAACCAAGTCCCATCCATCAAACGATGCAATGTAGAAGATAGGGGTATCGACAAGAACCAGCGGACTGCGTTATTGGATGTTAACGTCTTGTCTGTGGGTACAGGATATGATTTATAGGCATTTCCGCTTGTATTGTCCGGTTAGCCAAAGAAATGAGAATGTCTTACAGAGAGATGATTTTATAGCGACCATGTCGGGTGCAGGAGTATTCGTCGCTTCTATCAATACCCTTACACCGACGTTTGCTGTTTTATTTACCGCGTTACTTTTATGTGACGGTATTATATTTAGACTATCTTTTGCAGTTGGCATGGCCTCACACAAAAACGAATTTTTGTCAATACACTTACGTCTTTAAATGACTCACAAATCAACAGAGACTAACAGTGAACTGTTGATGAACATCACTTAAATACATAAATGACCTTTGCCATTACTTGTGAATATATTTAAATGGACATTGGCATGCCAGTTTATTTGTTGCAATCACGGAACACGGACCACGGATAAGAGCAGCTTACTACAAAAGACTAGCAAATTTCAAACTATCTATTCTTGCTTTGTATTGCCAACTTATATACACTGTTTTAATTGATAACAAATTACCACAGTCCGTATAGCAGAATTTATAATTTGTTATTTGCGCTCATCACAATCTAGACTTATAACACGGTTCATATGGTTACTGTATACTGCTTTAACCAGAATGCATTACTTTTATACAGAATGGATGGACATGGTATACTGATGGAATACACACATTTAATTAACATGCGTTTTTACCAAATACACGTTTGTTCAGTTACGGTTTCTTATAGTGGTGAGTCATTTTTTTATGCTTTACCGACCGTATGGTGTATGTTTTAAACTTCTGTGTGCGCTATATCTTGTATGTAACATGTCGCTTTTTTACAGGATTAAGCACATCATGTCTTGATCAAGTACTGTTTCTGTAATTGACTTCAGACTAAATTACGATTTCCTACAACATCAAACACATATGTATGAAAATAAACATTGGTCGGTTATATTAGAAGATATATCATGTTCAACAATTTATGTGTAATTAAGCCCTTGACTTATCTAAATTACTCCGTATATTGCAATAATCTATAAAACATGACACGGCATTATGCACAATTTTGTATTTAGCTTATTAGTTTTGTCCAGTTTGTCTAAAGTAAACGTTAGTCAGGCTTGTGGTTCAAAACCCGACACCCATGGAAACAGAAACCAATGCGCAATAAGGTGTGGAACCACAGATTCCAATGAAATCAGATCTGTTCACAAGATCCTCATGCAATTACTTCATAAAACGTTACCCAAAAAATGTTAATATGGTGTATACAAAAATATGTTTGTTATAAACTGTAGTGTCGGGAAGAAATCTACCAAAATACATTGGCGAAAACTTACACAAAGAGGTGAATATGTTTAAACCGTTTCATCCCTCTAGCTGTTATAATTTTCAAGATAGGTTCGACGTATATAAAACCCCAGTCGAACCGGGTAGGCGCTCGCGCGGCCCTCCCGGGCGGCCATTTATCACGTAGAATGTAGATGTGCGCGCTGTTCAACAACGCCGTAAATTCGCCTGAAACGCCTTATCATGGTGAATTTTTTGAGTATTTTCATTAACATCGCCAAGACTCGGCGTTTTTACCACGACGATGCGGTAAAAAAGTTGTAGAAATAAGCCTCAGCGTTTAGCTTCTTATGGGGCAGGGCGCTACGGCTTTAAGTAAAAAAAGTTAATGACTATGGATAATCTGGCTCCGCCTGATTTGATTGTTATTGAACGGGTCAAGTGGCAGTAGACATGCTGACGTAATAATGTTAGAACGATTGAACGCTGTGGAGACGCTGTGTTTACTGCTGTAAGAATGCGACCAGGACGTTGTGAGGATGATGCGTGTGCGTCACTGATTTATTTCATTATTTTAGACATGCATGTATTTTGCGTCTATCATACGAATCTCTGACATACTTTTGGAAAGACGTGTTAGCGCTTTGGAAACACTGGCCGGTGTGACTTCCCATACAATATGTCATTTTAAACAGCAATGGCTATAACGCAGATGATGTCGGAATAATGCGGGAAAATACCGGGCGAACAAGTTTGGACGAAGATTGATTGAATATTGATATTGGTATGTTATTATATATTCTCACCTCTGAAATTTGGCCATGAATATATGTATTACTATATCACAGATCAAAATAATCACTTAATAAAGGCACAGTAACCGAGTAACTGAGCCTTTCATGACTGTATTCTTCAGAGTGTATCTTTTTTTGGATTGTTTCGTTTTCACAGTGCAGAAGAAATACGCATTGACGGATAAAATGGATAAGTATGTTGCATAAACCTTTATGGTTCCGCTTGTATGTTTGTCTGAAGGCGTTTTGTCAAAGGATTCCATGAAAATGGTTTCGCGCAGACAAATGAGCAGAATGTTTCTGAAGAAGCTGGATGTGTTTGTATAATACTGCGCGAATAAAATGTTGACATTGAAAGGGTATATACTCGCTTTATAGTCATCTCGATTGTACACAATAGAGACACGTTTGCTAAACAAATTCATTGACATAACTGAATACTATAATATAGACGAAATAGTATGTGTATAATATATATTTTGCATTTTACGATACGGTATATTGATATAATGAATACTTTTGTAAAAAGGTCTTCCAATGACATCTGGAAGTAAATGAATGTGTTCAAAAGAAGTCATAGCCATCAATCATGGCCCACTGAATATATTCATACATCGTCATTGCATTTCCATCCTTAAATTAATGGTATTTCAGTTGCATTTAAAAAATCTAAATGTATATTTTTACCCTTGATGTGCGTGCGTTATTTATCATCTTAGTAACAAGTTAGATGGTCTAGATTACTACAATAGTCGTTGCTAAGACTGACCTAATTAATTAAGTATAAAATATTCTCGTAATTAAATGACATTTAATTGTAGTTGACAATTTCCGACACTAAGTTGAAATGATCACAATTAAAAAATTGCAACCACTAAATAGTAAAACAAAACTGATCGTGTTGGCGTCAAAGTGACAATCTCAAAATGATTTACTTTTGAAAATTGTTTCTAATAAACAGTGGAAAAAGAATCGTCTTTTGGGGATACAAACTTTATAGGTATCGAGAACTAAGCATACGGTATTCGAAACAAATCTAGCTAACATGATATAGACGTGTCCACCCGAAACGTGTGACAACAACTTACAGTCTTCGTGTTCTTCATACACTAGCCATTGAATTTATAACAAAAGGTATGTATCATTACGACATCTGATTAAAAAAATACAAACTATCGTATTTTGTTTTGCAGATGCTTATTGACATTTGTATCACGCAGTTTTATATAATGATGTATAGGGACATGACGTTCGTTTACCACCTATAAGTAAGTGCATATTAACCAATTATTTACAAACAAAACACAGACTGACTTGAATCGACTTTGTAAGTAATGATCACAAATATAATGTGTCAGTTCTCAACTGATATCACGAAAGAAATCGTTGCAGCTTTTATCTCTAAGAAATGTGTCTCAAAAGAAGGCATTTATTGCCATTGAATCTTTCAGGATTATATTACAGTGTTAGGTAATACGGACTTGGAAAGTTGTTATCGTAAGCTCCAGTCTAGCGATAAAATGACAATTATAGCCTGTACAAATGCCTCAAAATGGTTAATTAAATCTTGCTTTTGGTGTAAATACTTGGCCGGGATATCAGAAAACGTACAAACGTAACTTTGTGAAAAGTCTGGAACGGGTCGATTTAGGTTAAGGTTTATTAAGGCGACCTCTTTCATACGTGTACCTGTCCGACAATATTGAATACAATTCACTTGCATGATTTCTAAGAATGCTATGCTTGTTATGACAACAAAAGCGGTGCGTGTTAATAAACCGGGTGAAAACACAATGAAGTTGAACCATCAGACTCAACGGAATGAGGGAGTTCTTAGAATCAGCCATTGGGTGATTGCATAAAACATGAACGCCTTTTACCAAATAAACAATAAGCCCATGAATATAATGTAAAGTATTTGACAACGCATAACTTGCAGAGAGATGAAATTTATCATTAATTGGATTTTGAAATAAATAAATTATACATGTTATCTGAAAATAAAACAATCTGAATGTAGAAATGTCTAATTTGGCCAATAGCGATAATACCTTTAATTCTGAATGAAAAACATATTAAATCGAAACTTATCAACATAACATGTTTGTCATAAATGACAAATTTAATTATGTGTATTACTTAAAATCATAATCACTGTCATCTTTCCCTTGACCAGTCTGGCCAGAGATTCTCCGCCAGTCAGTGCGCAAGTCGACACACTTGTTAATATGTTTGTAAATGTACAGCCCTCAAGCAGTCATAACCGTTTAGATACGCGCTCCACAAGTTCAAACGGTATAGAAAGGGTATATAAATGTTGTTGTGTAAAAATAATTATCGTTTCCAAAATTATGGATATGTTTGTTAAGTTTTCACTCTCTAGCAGCAATATTGTTTAGTTAAAGGCGACATAAGTTAACATAGCAGTTTTAACGAACATGTGCGACACATACTTATCTGTCAAAAAAAGCAGAACCAAATATAAACAGGTGATGTGTTTGTGAAACACTATGTCCCCTTTTGAGCGATTTTGACCCATATAATTGACCTTTGACCTTACGGATGACCTCGACCTTTTACCACTCAAAATAGGCAGCGCCATGAGATACACATGTATGCCAAATATCAAGTTGTTATTCTTAATATTACAAAAGTTATGGCCAATGTTAAAGTTTGTGCAAACCAACAAACAAACAAACAGACAGGGCAAAAACAATATGTCCCCCAGTATAGACCGGGGGACATAAAAAACAATATGTCCCCCAGTATAGACTGGAACACATAAAAAGGGTCAATTCACATGGTATTAAATATGTGTGTAAAGCTGCAGCCCTTTATCAGCAATGATTTTTGTGTTATGCGTGACACAAGAAAAGAAATGTTATTCGTTAAATATAAAAAGATGCCATAACTCAAGTTATGTCAAAACAATGCGAACCAAAATATAACTTGTACATGCTGTTAATATCATTATAGTTTAGCCCTCTAGCATCATACGTTTTTTAGTAACGCACGGCATTTCAACAGTATTTTTTAGCACCGGCAATTTAGAAATATCCGAACAAAAATGTAGAGGTGCGTCAGTTTGTATGCTGGTTGATATGTTTGTTAAGTTTCATAACTTTAGCAACACTATATTTTCAATTACATGTGACACAAACAATTGGCTAAACAGTTAGGCAGAATGGTGGGACATACATAAGAATGGACGGACGAAAAGGTCAAATGTATATCCCTAACCCCTTTAATAAAGTTGGTGTTTTAAATATATTTAAATATATAAAGGTACAAGATGGTACTGAGGTCAAATAAATTATCCTAAATGAAGCATTGTGAAGTAAGAGATTTTAAATTTCATGCCATATTGAACTTTTTAATACTACAAGATCATTACAGTTTTAAAAATAATCGTTATTTTAGTCGTATCTCTAAGAACGTGTTATTGATTAATAGTCCTGATGTTTTTGTTTAATGGATACGCCTACTGGTGATTATTATAAATCAACCATTACTAAAATCCCCGTGCTTATGAACCGTCGTTCAATTATATTTTGCCGATGAAATATACTTAACAGCTTTTCGACATTTCGTACATATTATAACAGGTTATTTATTGGAAATATCAGTATTGCATTCCGTTTAATGGCTTATATTGTAAGAGGAAGAGACACACTGCTATTGTCTCTTTTCTTTGGTTGTTAAAGCGTGGTATAATTTATTGGCGCTATTCGCTTCGTTTACTCCCTTACCATTCAATTACGGCAAATTCATTAGAAAGTTATTTAAATATGCACGTGTGGAATGTGGCATGAATATACTTTATTATAAAACTGTTGAATACAGAATCGTGACTGCTTTGTTTGGGATTGTGAAATAATTAGACTTATTCAAATAATCGGCTTTGTCTTGACGTACGATAATATATTAACATTAAATGCGGATGATATTTTATTTACGATCAATAGTTTTCGCCAATTATTTCCAAAGCAGGTTGGACTAATAAGTTAGCAACCCGTTTAAAGCCAAAATGTGTTTGAAAGCGCAAAACCTTGCTTTCTCCGGACCATACCTTTGTATAAAATGAATAATATAAAAGTGCAACTTCAGGTGTCATTGCTGCTGGGATACTTATTAATTTCAAAGCATCTATAAATTAAGAGCAGTGACCAATAACTTATAAAATACACCGCATGCAAATCCCAACGAATACGTATCACTCATCAAAAACTTACCATTTACTAAGGCTACATCATTACGAAGGCGTAACATTGAAAATATATATATATGAGCCACGTTCTAAAAAAACTAGTCTTAAAAAATGTGCGTGAAGTGTCCTCCAAGATAAGCCTGTTCAGTCCGTACAGACTTATCAGTCACGACACTTTCCGCTCTTAAACTGGATGAACGTTTAGAAGAAACTTCAATAAAATCCATAAAAGCAGAAAGTGTCGTCATTTGATTGCGTGTGCGGATGTCACAGGCGAATCTGGGACGACACTTTACACACAAGCAATAAGCCCAGTTTTTCCAGAACGCGTCTCATATTTAAGGTAACACTGACAGCACAACCGGCACTTGATGACAGCAATTCCTAATCCGCTGGGTTCCGGTGTACACAATCATTAAAACAGAACATTACGGACAAAGTTCCCGTAGATTGGATAATGTTGGTTTAACGACTCCTACACACACTGCAAACATAATTAACACTGTGTTTGAAAACATGGCCTGAGCCCAAGGTCCAACTTGAATCTACTACATAATGGTAGAGTATGTCGATCTAT
>VMBQ01015363.1:0-12932 GCA_007657795.1 Dreissena rostriformis | reverse complement strand
CATAGTAAAGGAATGACTAAATAATGAATAATTCATCAAAATTTTTACCTTTGACCTCAATGTGTGACCTTGACCTTAGCCCCTAGGATTATGGGTGTTGAATGTGAAGCACCCTCACATGATTGAGAACAACTATGGCAAGTTTCATGGCTCTGGCTCATGTGTTAATGGAGATAAAGCTCTAAGCTTGTATAAAAAAGCATTTTTTCAAGATACAAAGTGCTATAACTCCGTTATAAACAGATGGTGTACAATGCCATTTGGCGTTCATCATCCTCTTATCCATATATATTCTTATACCAAGTTTCAATGAAATCCGCCAAAGCACTTCCAAGATATGGCTCCCGACACAAAAGTGCCAGACGAACGGATGGACGGACGGACAACGCCAAAACAATATCCCTCCGCCTATGGCAGGAGATAATAAATGTGGAAAAACTCTACTTTAACAACCAAATCAGTCAGCGGTTTGTAAACTGGAAACCTATACACTCTGCATGACAAAGTGTTCTTATAACCAGTGATTTTTTGCCTGCGAATCCCGCGTCCTGGACTCACAAAAACCTCTGGGGATGCAAAGCTTTGAATAATGCGAGTCCCAAAAATGCATTGAAATTTATAAAAAATAATATAGTTTAATATTTGGACTGGTTCTTTCAATTTGGGGACTCATAGATTTGCGAGTTATCAAGTCCCCAGGACTCAGATGAGAAAATATTTGTAAAAATATCACTGAATAACGGGACTGGGGTTATTCAAGAACCATTAATGCTTATCGCAGATTTGACAAAAATTGGTTTGGAAAATTCTGAAAGTTTGAGCATTCGGGTAGGACTGTTAAGCAACGATTGACTGGCTTATACTGTCATAGAAAACATGCATTCAGAAAATTTGGGTCCGACATGTAATGGGTACAAAAAGCCCGTTGCAACTATCTGATTCTCAGACGCAGGTATGTAATATGGCAAGAAATAACCCTTACAGAAAAGATAAAACTTAACACCGTTAAATGAAACGATTCATCCCACAACAATGTACAAACATAAATAATCGGCCTCAAATGTAATGATGTATATTAGTAACTTTAAGTAGGTACCATATTTCATGTCACGAGATTTGACAGATTGGTACCCAGCGTAAAAAGGTTACATTATACTAAACAATTGAGATTCGCACACTATACTTTATAAAAAAAAATCATCTTGATTTACTGAAAGACATGTTTTCAGTTTCGGACACTCGTTATTTTTTTTAATATTATTATGTGTACAGGAAAAGCATTGATGTTCACAAATACACCACTGTTATGCTTTAATATAGAGTACTACAGCGGTACACTTGCGAATGAGGGTTTCAATCAACTAAATAGAGCCGAAAAACGTTGAACAAACCGGCGAACTTTTTTTTACACATGCAATTTTTTTCTTATATTTTCATGGCCTATCTTTTTATTTCTTAAATGCATTCAGCTCTTTAAGAAAATGTATGGTTCTTGGGTCCCTACGTGCAAAATATTGACATAGTTTTTTTTAAACTAAATTTGAAGGTTTTACATTAAATTTCATAGGGATTGGAATGAGTATGATTGTGACATTCTAAAGACTCCGACTATCGCTATTCAAAAAGATATTCGGCGTTAATTGCTCACATGAGAGTTCACAATAGACAATTTTTATAGAATTGCATGTAGTTTAATTTAAAAATAAAACACTAAACAATCCTCACGTGTCTCACTTGTTCACTTTCATCCGTCGTTTTAATCGTCGTAAATCAGTTATTTGATTGACTTTAAAAGTGTATGGAATACACAGTTTATACACTTTATACGATTTATTATGGTATATCTCGCGATGTTTTCACGTGTTCATTGGATAATATAATGTATGTATACCGTCCCTGTGTCTATTTATAAAATAAAAAAATATTCGTCACGCAGTCGTGTAATTGGAAATGAACGTCACACATGTGTGGTTAGATAATTAAACGATTTTCTCCTTATCATGACGCTATAGTATTTTGGTAGTTTTTTTCTCTCAATGCGAATATAAAAGTGGCATTTCCCGATAGTTTTCATTCGTTTCTGTTCTTAGAATTCGTGTCATTGTATAAATTGAAAGCAATACGTACCGTGTTACCATCAAAAGCAGGGGCGTAGATAACCTCCAAACATTAGAGGGGCGGTCCAGTTACTGTACTGGGAACATAAAGTGGTTCGTTTGAGAGGGTTGTCCTCTCCCTTGGTTCTGAAAAAAAATACAATTACAATTAATATGGTGCGTTTTGGAGGAACTTTCATGTTGATATAAATGCTCGATTTTTGTCTCATTCTCAGTTTGTCATCAAATCAGTTTGTCCAATGCCGCCGCCCACAACCCAGACATCTCAACAGTTATGATTTTCTTTCCAAAAACTCGTGCTAATTAAAACATAAAATTAAGTAAATGTTTATGTATTTTAATGACGGAGTTTAACAAGTGATATGAGAAATAATAACATTAACATTACATTCACAACACATATATTTTATTACTGATGGACATATTTAACACCTGAAATGGGAAGACTGATATAAATAACCACATGAAAATACACAACAACCAATACAATATGACATGATTAGTAAAGAATGTATCCACATTTCGAGCACTATTAAAATACTGAACCAGGATGAATAAATATTATTAAATTAAGTTAAATAAACAAAAATTACGGCATAATTCATTTTTAAGACACAATTTATCATGCACTGTTCGCGTAATGTTAATGCCAAGTGTCACATTCTATGAAAACTTCCCGAAGATAGTTAACCGTGATTCATTCACACTGACGAACTCATTGGCAACATCTAACAAGTCCATTGCGTCGGTAGCACACCTGTGCACGTGGAGCGTCATGAGGTGGGTGAGTCTCTCCTGTGTCATAGACGTCCGGAGGTACGTCTTCAGGCGTCTCAGGCCGGAGAAGGACCTCTCGCTGGTGGCGTTGGTGGCGGGCATTACCAGGACGTGGCGGAGGACGCGCATCACCTCCGAGAAAAAGAGGCGAGACTCAGGAGACAAGTCGCGGAAGAACGTGACAATGTCCGTGATGGTCTTGACCTTCTTGTCCCGTACGGCGACCTGGTACGTCTCCAGCTGAGTGGTGAGCGCCTGCTCGTTGAAGTCGTCCCTGTAGAAGTCCATCACGCTCCGCAGATGAGTGGCGTAGTCACCACCACAGGCGCAGCACACCAGAAGGTCTTGGAGGGATCTGTAGGTTTTGTAGCCTGGCTGATCGAATCTGTCCTTGATACACGCGATCACCAAATCGAATGCTTCAAAGTAGACCTGGCGGTACCGATCACGTGCTGTGGCTGGATACTCGTGGGCCCCGGTTCCAACGTCATAGCGTTTCGGCATCTTGCGTCGCCTGGGAACCACTGGCTCTCCTACGTCGACGTCATCGAGCTGGCTGTTGACGTCAACCCAAAACTTGTCGAAGGCATCGTCGGAGCGCTTGCTGGTCAATGTTTCCACCGTCATTGAAGCAACTGCCTGACCCTCTGATGCGGACATGTCCTTCTGTTGTAGGGTGCGGCTCAAGTTGTCTGTATGTCGCAGGATGATGTAACCCAGATGGACACCAAAGAAGAGGTCGAAGCTCTCCATCTGGGACCGCACGCCTACTATCCTGGAACGGATCTCCGAGTCTTTGGTCTGCTCGTAGCAGGTGTCCCACAAGGTCTGTAACACAGTGTAGTTGTCTAAGACACTACACAGGCTTGCTGCACGCACTGTCCATCTCGTGGGGCACAGTACACGGAACCCAGGGGTATCGGGGCTCATCTCCTCCTTCAGGGTCTGTAAGGTACTGTCCCTCTTTGGTGAATACTTAATCAGTTTGGAGACTTCATGCACTGTATCCATGGTGTCGCGCAAGAGCTTGCACTGACGTACACAGTCCCCAACCGCCAGATTGAGTGCATGTCCGTAGCAGTGCGTGAACACAGCTCGCTCCTCCTTTGCTAAGATGTTGGTCGCCACACCACGCTTCGCTCCGGTCATGTTGCTGGCCCCGTCATAACACTGCCCTCTGCACTGGCTCAAGGATAGGTTCATTCTTAGAAGAGTGTCTTCTATGACCGACGTCAGTGTAGTGGCGTCAATGGAATTTACTTGGTGAAACCCAACAAAGTCCTCGTGCACATTTAAGTCCTCGTCCACGTGTCTGAAGACTACCACCACTTGTTCTCGGTTGGACTTGTCTGTTGTCTCGTCAGCCATGATTGTGTAGAACTCGTTTGTCTTGATGTCGCTGGCCACTTTACGGAGGATGCGCAGTGCCATGAGCTGGAGTATTTCATTCTGGATATCAGGGGCGACGAACTTGTCCCGCTTCCGTTCCAGCCACGCGAGGATAGAGCTGTCCGTCTCCCCGTGGTGTTGTAGCAGCTGCATGAAGTTCCCCTCATCGTCGTCGTGCCCACGTAGCGCGATGCCCTGGCGTGCGAGGAACCGTATGCTGCGTAGGATTTGCAGCAGCTGCTTCCGGTTGTCGGCCTTCTCCTTAGCGTGCCCCGCTGACAGCATCTCCCCCACGTCACGCGTCGTGGCGGGAAGCGTCACCAGTCGCTCGACCGCCTCCTTGTGGCACTCGCTTTTTTCGTGCTTCCGGAACTTCTCGGTACCCGCTTTCCATTTGGAGAAGCCATCACTGATGAAGCTGCCGTCCACCTTCGTGTTGCCGATCTTGCCCAACTTCTTGGCCGCCATGCAGAGATGGCAGAACGCAAGGTCCCGGCTCTGAAAAGAATAACATTGTAATAAATTTTGTGTTAAATATTAATGATAATAATAAGAAACATTATTAAGCAACATTTTTTTTTACAATACGAGTATTTTTTGTATGTTGTGCCTTTTTTTCTAAATTTCGTTTGTATTTAGATCAACGTTAGGTTCAGAAAAGATAAGAACGATCGCAAATTAAAATTTAATACTAATATACATACCTCATCGTAGTGGAGCCATGTGAAGGAATCAAACCAACAAGATTGGAATGAACGCTGTTCTGGCTTTTTCTTCCCGAATGTACGCTTAGGAAACGCAAAATTTCGAGGCTGATTAGGAATACTCATTTTGAACATTAAACAATTACATATATGATATTGTTTCAATGATTTCTAATCAAATAATAACTGATGTACTTAGAGAACAAAAATATTTTCAAACTAATGAATGTTTTTCACGCGTATATTAATTTGATTGCAGAGACTGTTGACATGATACTAATGNGTATAGTGAATGGTGCAGATGCGTACAAAGGGCCTTAAATAATATTATCACATGGCTCTAGACAATGTGTGTTATTCAGTTCGATAAATGGAAATATACTTGTACTGAAATTAAATTGTTACCGGATAAAATGTGTACGGCGATAACGTAAAATTACCCGTAAGCATTGTTTTCACTACGTAACTAATAACTAATATGTCTACGTAATCGCCATAAGTAATTGATTGCTGATGCCCGACGTTTTATGCTAATTGAAGTTGACACCGGGGGGCAGTTCTCCGCCCCTACAGATTTGATGGGGGGCAGATATCCGCCTACTTAATTCTGACAGGGGGGCAGTTCTCCGCCCCTAAAGATTTGATGGGGGGCACCTCTCCGCCACCTTTAAAATAAGGGGGCACTTCTCCGGGGGGCAGTTCTCCGGGGGGCGCCTCTCCGGATACCACAATGCTCGACAGCTACGCCGAAAAAAGAATAATACACGGCGTTGATTTTAATTGTGTTTTTTTTGTTGTTGTTTAAAAACGATCGTTACTAAAATCAAAAAGATCAACGAGTTATGACTTATGGCGCGGTAGTTTTTTCTTAGCAATTCTTAGCCGCATTATATCTATACATACATTTAAATGAGGACGAGCGTAGTTTACAATCTAATCGGAGACCCTACTCCGAGGTTGTAAACGCCCAACAACCTTAAATACAGTCAACTAGTTTTTCATATTATAATGTCACACTTTTTGAAGTTAATGCAGAACTTTTTCTATTTGATTATTTTAGGTATTTTTAACAAATTCGAAAATTGAAATTATTCATTCGCGCCTTCTAGCGGAAAATTCCTTAGCAAATAATTATAAGCCACTACCGTGACTGAAGATTCACAGGTAACCTTAAAGTACCTAAGAGACTTGTATGCCCAAAATGCTTGGCTTGACCATAAAATGTCATTTTGATTATGGTTCAGTTGTATTGTTTCATATATAAAATTTCAATATATCTTTTGGCAGGTTTAGAATTTATCTCTCTTTTTAAAGCTAATTACTTCCCTTGATTTTGTTTTTTTGACCTTTGACCTTGAAGGATGACCTTGACCTTGAACTTTAACCACTCAAAATGTGCAGCTTCATGAGATACACATGCATACCAAATATCAAGTTGCTATCTTCAATAATGCAAAAGTTATGACCAATGTTAAAGTTTTCGGACGTACACACAGACGGACAGACAGTTCAACTGCTATATGCCACCCTACCGGGAGCATAATAAAAAATGTATACACCAGGAAAGCAGGGTCTAGAGTTAAAGAAGCAAGAGCTCTTGCCTCTCGGGCCGATATGACCTCCCGGCCCTGCTTAGCCGATGAATAAAAACTGTGGTTCCGTCATTTTGTCTTCATTATTCAACGTAAAAAAAAATATTATACGAAATATGCAATTATACAAATAATAATCACGGTATGAAAACAATTAATGATGAGTAAAAATATGCGCTTATATTAATAAATGACTTGAAATGTGACTTGTAGAGTGTTACATGTAAGAATCTTTTTCTCTAATTTGACCTCATCATATCATAATTTTCGCCTGTGGTCCCATCTGTGATATATGCGGACGACCTCGAGGCGTCTCGGTTCTAGACAAGTTTTTCCATCTGTGTCACGTCTTGTCAATCTGATTGGCATCTGCATTTGCTGCTTTGTTCTTCTCAATAATTCTTGGTTGTTGGCCAGCGGATCTTACAGATCTTTCTTGGGGAGGTGTTGATGAAGACCTGGAATTTCTTCATGTAGTTGGAGGTGGTTCTCCAAGTCTCTGCTCCATAGAGAAGCATTGGCTTCATGATGGTAGTGTACAGGCTGTTCTTGGTGTTGATGCCTATCGCGCTGGATCATCAGATGTTTTCAGCTGATGGAATGCTGCTCGTGCTTTTTCTATGCGGGTTCTGACTTCTGCATCCATTTCCCATGGATTTCTAGGTTGCTGCCAAGATAGCTGAATCTTTCCCCCTCTTTCGGCGCCTCCCCTTGGACTTTGATGGGTGTGCGTTGGATGTGTTGGTCTTCAACACCTTGCTCTTCCCTCTGTTGATGGTGAGGCCCAGTCTAGCTGAGTTTTCGGCAGCAATGTTGGCCTTTTACTGAATCCGTTGTATGGTGTGAGAGGACAGGTCGTGTAACTGCTTCCAAAGTGGCCACTGGATTCTGTTTCACTTCTAGTCAGTCAAGGACTTTATGACCCAGTCTATGGCCAGCATGATAGGTAAGAGTAAGCAGGCTTACTCCTGTTCTTACTTCGAAGGCGTCGGTGAGTTGTCTGCCGTGAACAATTCTGCAGGTCATCCCTTCATAAAACATCCTGATGATGTTGGTGATCTTTTCTGTCACTCTGTAGTGTCTCAGAAGACTCAAGCTAGAGAGAGTGCTAGTCAATGCTGTCGAACTCCTTCTCACAGTCCATGAAGTTGAAATAGAGGGGCGAGGTCTACTCCAGGGATACACTATGGAGTATGTCAGTAAAATACATGTTTTTGCTTATTTATCAGTGAAAAGCATTACAAACACTTTTTTTTTTTCCATTTTGATTGATGATTATCAATAAAGAAATATATCTGAAATTTGTTTTCTCAGGAGTGTTCTGGAGCTGGTTTGATTACCAGGTATAATGTATACATGTATAAAATCTAAGACATTTTTTTAGAAAATTTTCATTTTCCCAAAATGTGAACAAGGAACGTCATTTGTACAAATTTTCAATGTTTTAATGCAACACTTTTACACATGCTGAAATGAATGACATTAAGACTGAGTCTGAATGCACTATGCACATATTACTGTATTTTGTTACAATATGGCTAACATTGAACGGAGAACCAAACATATTTGTATTGACATGATTTTACATTTAAGATGTGACATTTATATCCATGATTAAATTTGAAGTCATGCAACTGATCTTGCTAGACAAAAGTACTCATATTTCTTCTATTAATGTATTTTTCTTAGTTCGAACAGGACCTGCCCATTGTGATTCTATGGATTGTCTAGACTTTTTAATGGCTTCATGTTCAGTTTGTAATAACTTGTGCACTAACTGTAACTCTGGAATAAGTAAACTCAAGGAATGGCCATAGGTTTGGCACCAACTCAACAAAAACTCTAATTTCTTCACAGACCGAAACAGTGTCTTCTTTTTTGTTTTCATGACTTCATCATCCGCCTTGGCTTGCTTCAATGTTTTCTGCAGATATTTATATGCCATGTTAAGCATGGTATGTGTCTCAGAGAGGGCTGCCAAGGGGCCTGTGAGCGACCCCACAGAGCCGTGCTGTATGATCCACTGGACATCCTGCAGGAGAGCCAGGTTTGACTCCGGAGTAGTCTCAAAGCCGCCGCCGCTTCCAGTGTGCAGCTTTCTCAGGCACGCCTGTACAGCCTCCTCCACTGATCCACAACTGTGACCATGAGACAGTACATCAGACAACGTGAGCAGATCTTCAGTACTCTCACTTGCCAAAGCGATGTGATCCCCATTGTGAAGTTTACTCACAAATGTATAACAGTACAGCAAATGAATGACATCGTACTTGATGTCTTTGGACGGCTCAGTCTTGGTGAGCTGTGCTATATTCTGAATGTGTGTGCAGATCTCAGGGTGGGTATGATGGGGCTGTGTGCTGACCTCAACCACTAACGCTGCCAGGCCCCTGTCCCACCAGGGCGTCCATACCTCCACCAGACTGCCCAGTCGCCCATCCAGGCTCATTGACTGGAACTCCTTCTTCTCCTGAAGACAAAGAAATATGCTTATATAGAGAATGTTATGCAAGTTTTGAATAAAGATCAAGTTTATCATGCGTGGCTTAGAACCATCGAGCCGAGCATGATAAACTTGATCTTTATCGAAAACTCACATAATATTCTATTTATCCTATTATTTCCTCCCTTTTTCCATTAATAGTTATCAAATATCGCTTAGTTAAACTTAAGATTATCAACTTGTCTTATGGAAATAATAATATGGGGAATAATTGTTTAAAGTTTGAATGAAATAACTTTGAAAAGTGCAGCAAAAATGTCTGAATATTCAGTTGTTTTGCCCCTGACACAAGAATCCTTTTTCTATTTTGTCGTTAATACATCCAAGAAACAGAATAATTGTAAATATTTGAAAACATTTACATCATTTCTCAACAAGTGAATGAAGTAGAGGGAGTTAATTAGTTTGTCAGAATATGAATGACCAGTCATTTGAGATTGTCAAATCTGAATTAGAATTAAATGTAAATGTAAAAATGCAAGAAAATATAATTAGTTGGTGTGCACATGGCACATACCGCTACTGTATATATAATATATACCTTGTCAGTTAGCCTGCTCCATATCTGATCAGGTTCTCCATCTAGATCTAGGCCAGCCAGACGCCCCTCAAGGTCATCATCACTTTGGTCAAGGTCACTAAGGTCAGGGTCACACTCTGCCCTCTTCAGCATATCAAGCACTTTCTGTCTATCAGATGGCTCAATATCACTGTCTTTTAAGCCTTAAATGAAGGAATAAGTTGTTGAAGAAGTTATTTGGGAAAACACTCATTCATGTGGCAGTGATTTATATAAAACAAGAGGGCCATAGGCCATAAGGCGCTCACCTGAGACTCTAAGGAACTCAACTATCCTCAGATGGTGGAGTTCAGAGGAATAAAAGTACTTAATGATACGCAGATATTTAATTTCTAGGCACATTATCATGACAGACTTTTGATTATTTAAGGACAAATCTTCTGACCAAGTTTCAAGATGATTGGACAAAAACTGCGAATTCTTAAATATTAACAACGTTTCATTATATAGAAATATAAGGAAAACTTCCTTCCCCCTGGTGGCCATCCTTTTCAACAGTCCAAAACTAGCTTCATATTGGGCCGCCAAGATAACATTAGAAAAAAAAATCTGAGCACGTTTCATGATTGAAAAATGGGACTTATTAACAAGGTTTCACAAAAGCCATATAAGGAAAACTGCCCGGCCACTCGCATTCATGTTTTCCAACCAACTGGAACAACTTTCAAACTAAGCCAAGATATCATTAGCACAAATTTTCTGACTTGGTTTCATGAAGATTGGACTACAAATATACATGACTTTAAGCGTGTTAGCAAGCTTGTTTATTTTGACCTAGTGACCTTGTTTTTTTTACCCAGTTTCAAACTCAGCTAAGATTTGATATCATAAGGACAACTGTTCTGACAAAGTTTCACGAAGATTGGATAATAGATGTGGCCAAAAAGAGTTAACAAAGTTTCACAATAGCCTTATTATAAAAACTGCCCCGACCCCTGGCTACCATGTTTTTCAACCGACCAGAACCATTTTCAAACTTGCCCAAGATATAATATGAATAAACTATTTGACCAAGTTTCAGGAAGATTGGACTAAAAATGTGACTTCTAGGGTGTTAATAAGGTCTCACTATAGCCATATTAGAAAAACTGCCCCACACCCTGGGAGCCATGGTTTTCAACGAAACGGAACCACTTTCAATATTAGAACAAAATGCTAGATCCAAGTTTCAGGAAGATTGGTCTGTAAATGTGACTCCTAGAGTGTTAACAAGCTTTTTCTTGTGTTTTTTTCTGACCTAGTGACCAAGTTTTTGACTCACATGATCCAGTTTTGGATTTCCACCAAGATTACATTTTGTATTAGCAAAAATGTTCTGACCATGTTTCATGAAGATTGGACAGTAAATGTGGCCTATAGAGTGTTAACAGGGTGAATGTTGACGAAGCACAACACACAACCTACTAGGGACAAAAGGCGATCCAAAATTGGAACAGGGCGTAAACTTTGGCGTCTAGAATGGTAACAAGCTTAAAATTGACAACACCCACCATACCGCACAACAAACAAAGCTGGACTAGGGAATTTACTGACTTACTGACAACAATAGCTCATTGAGCAAACTAGCAATATTGGGCGATGAATCTGGCTTTTAGAGTGTTCACAAGATAAATGTTGATGATGGATGACACAATTAACTTAAAGAAGACAAAAAATTATCACAAAAAGCATAAAGATGCAAAGCACAGGTGAGCTAATATATATACAGATGACATATACCTCTCATTAGGGATTAAGCCAGACAAACAAAAATGCCAGAAAATGCTTGTGGGTCACTTAATAGAGTAAATTCAATCATCCATTCAGAATATATTCCATGAGGTGTGTTTCTTATCTTAGTAATTTGTTACAGGGACTTGTTCACAGTTTGGCAAAAAGAGAATTTTCAAAAACATTGTCATAGATTCAAAAAGAATGTATGCATTATATTGAAACAAGCCAAAAAACACTCATGACAAAAGAAATTGTAAAACTACCTGAAAAATAAAGAAAGCATTTGTAATCATTTTTGTTGATAATTTAGGAAAAAATGTGTATTACCAACATAACGTTTGAATTACCCCAAAAATCCTAAAGCCTGTGTAGTGTAGTGGTAACTATTAGTTTTTGATTCCAGAGGTCCCAGGTTGGAGCCTGATGGTAGGCACATTTTTTATCATTTTATCTTTTCCTTGTTATTATAATAATTCAAAACATTTCCAAATATTACAGTTTTGATTTAGTAAATTCATTTAATCATTAATGAAATTTGTCAAAAATATGAAAATCTGTAAAGAAGTCCATTTGAATAATTTTTTTGATGTTAATATAAAGTTACTTTGCATGTCAGTCTATATGGTCAAATGCTTAACAAGACATGTTGGGTGTGTCTGTATTTACGCGAACATTAGCAAATGATAATTGAATTAAGGTATCATATTTAAAAGGCAGTGGCTAGCCGTACGGCCCCGTACGACTAGCCTATCGGCAAGTCATATGGCCCCGTACGGCTAGTCGTACGGCTCTGTACGTAGAGCCTTTCCTATGGGAATTATCTAGCCGTATGGCTGTTATAACTAAATATATTGATTATTTATTGCGTCATGAGAAAACGTGCTTATACATGTACTTAAAATTGTGTGATATCACGCAGGCTGATGAGATGATAATTGTTTTTCGCTACATGAACGTCCCGCAAGATAATCAGTGCATTTGTTTTAGCTACTTAGATAGTGAAATTCCAAAATTTCTAGCCTTTAGACTAGCTTATGTAGTCGTCGTTACGGATTGTGCAGTCTGGTTTATGTTTCGTCGTGGTTGGAAATCCGTGAAAAGGATAAAACAATAAAAGAGAATGGGAAACGTAAATTGACACAAATTTAAAGAAGTATTATAGAACGAAAACAATTAAATATGATTTGATTGCTTTCAGATACACAATTTGAACGCTGGTACAGTTCAATTTTGCCTATTAATGCACCATGAGTGGAGAATTTTTCCCCAACGGTTTAAGACACGGCCATTTTCAGAGAACTGATAGAATGATTGAATGAAGTCATCTTTTTATCAATTGTCTAAAAGATAATTAAATTATTTGTGTAACTCAATTTCTAAGACCTACCTTTGGCGGCTGTATAGGAAGTTAGATTGTAAACAGCTGATAAAAATCGGCTTTAAAAAATAATTTTGAGATAATTGAAGTGGAAATTTGGTATTTAAGTGAAGCAAACAACATAGAGAATTGACACTTTGGTAACCTTGACTCAAAACTATGTGTAATGTGATCTAAAC
>VMBQ01015362.1:0-12733 GCA_007657795.1 Dreissena rostriformis | reverse complement strand
TTTGCCTTCAACACCCTTGATTTGTAGCTCTGTGACGTCACCAGCTTACAGCTGGCGTGCCACCCATGGCAACGTCTTTTCACTGCGGCAGTATCACACGAGATACACGCAGTCCTCATAAAAAGAGTATACAGAAACAAGATATTGATTCAATACTTAAGCTATCAACGCTTAACTGTGTGATTGAAACATTCACAAAGCTTTACGTCATGTGTGTACATCACTAAAATTCGGTTACGCGTTTTTGTATTTACAACATTTAAAACTTTTTTAAAGTAAATAAATGTCTGCGTAGCAAGAAAATATCATTCTTGATGCGAAATAAGTATGTTAATGTACATAAACATAAGGTTTATGTCATAAGGTAAATATTTAACTCTTGAAACGGCACTGGTTCGATAATCCGGAAGATTCGTTAATCCGGAAATTTCTGTCCGAACGTGTCCGGATAAACGCGGGGTCACTGTAATTGTGGTCGGAAAAAAAGATGGCTGATGGTTTAGTTGTGGTCTATTGCAGACCGTAGAGTGGTCCAACAAAAGCCGGCTGATATTCAGACCTGACTTTGCAGAGTTAGGTAAAGGTGTTAAGCAAGTAGCACTGGTCCAGAGGGAAAATGGCTTGGGTTTGACTCCTTCCGAGTGGTGCGTTGTCCCAAAAGGAGAAAGGTGGGAGGATTGAAAGTGCTGGTGACCAGCCCACAAAACATGCACATGCCTCATGATGGGGAACCAGCAACCAATCAGAAGGGAGCTTACTGGGAACACTCATTGTGACGATCTCTTCTTGCACAGGCTGTTGATGTGAGTAGATGTGTTTGCACAAGGTGAGTATAACCAGGAAGATTTGTGACTATATGTGAGTCTGTGTGTGTAAGCCTGTGCCTGTGTGTGAATACGCGTTTGCCTAGAGGTGTATTCCAAGGAGGATTAGTGCCCTTCTGTGACGTCTAGCCGACGAGTAGTCCATATAAACGGACTTCCAGAGCCTTTGATAATTTTTGCTATGGCGGCTCTGTGAGTCCATATGCACCCCTTCATAAACATGGGTGCAGTTCAGCGCAGCGAATCAGTGCGCTTCACTAAACAGACGTCATTTGAGACAAATTGAGGAAAATAATGAATAAACTTCATAAACATGTTAAATTTACCTGAATGGCAACCTACGGATGTTATCCTTTGCAGGCACCCTTAAACACATGACGATGTTTCAACACACCTTTCTCACTGACATTTTTATGTTTAAATTTGAAACAGTGTATTCTGTATCGAATACCTTGACATCGTTATCGACTTAGGCTACATCACATAACCCGACATGCAAAATATTGAGTGTACTGCGACCTAACCGATATGGGTCAGTTTTCCAATATGGCGGATACAGAGCGTACGAAAGAAAAACGAAGTCAATAAAAAGCAATTATTTCTTGCTTTAATGGTACCATTTGGATGAGTTTGTGGTTTATACAGGTAAACTTTGATAAGTTCTTGTAGTTTCAGCGTTCCTTAACCCTTGCATTGTTGATTAAATTTTGCACCCATGGACAAGAGACGGCGCATTGCAACTCTCAGCAACCCTTTGGGTTGTAAAGCTGAGAGCTGAATTATTGCAACTAGCTGACGAGTGAAGACATGTGTTTCCCCCGAGAACATCCTGTACGATTTATGCCATCCTGACGAGGATTCCAGTCGATGCCCTTATGGGGACCTTATTAAGTGTCGTTCCTAGTAGTTGCAATAGCTGTAGTAGCAACCCACGAATAGCTAATCGGGATAAACACGAATGTCAAGACGTTTCCTCCCCAAACCGTTTCCTCTCAAGACGTTTCCTCCCCAAACTTTTGGGGTGGAAACGTCTGCACTATGTTGAGATTTTGGGATGGAAACGTCTGCACTATTATTTATATTATACAACATGCATATATTAAAAATGACAAAGGGTTTTATTCTAATGGGCCTATGAGGGTAGTTTAAAAGAAATAAATAGATCAAATTAGAAATGATAAAAAATGAAATAAAAATTAAATCAAAATAATAAAAATTGAAAAAATATTGGTTTATTACAAATAATATTTCACTTGTATATGCTATTATATAATTAATATTATAATAATTTCATAAAAATAAAACTTAAATCCATTCATTACTCAAAATGTGTTAATGTGCCCAATTAAGAACCATTTAAGGTGTTTCTTTGATGTGTAAGTTGATTATATGTAATTAATGCCATCACATGCGTTCTTAATACAATAAGGACAAGGTGTGTCTCTATTTGGCAATTAGTTAATTTCATTGTGTTATATGAAATATGAAAGTGTCTTTGATGTCCTTTGAACTTCAATAAATTTAATTTGTATATTTCTTTACACGTTGTACAATAATGTAGTTTGTACTTTTGTTTTCTTTGATGTCCTTTGAACTTCAATAAATTTAATTTGTATATTTCTTTACACGTTGTACAATAATGTAGTTTGTACTTTTGTTTTCTTTGATGTCCTTTGAACTTCAATAAATTTAATTTGTATATTTCTTTACACGTTGTACAATAATGTAGTTTGTACTTTTGTTTTCTTTTGATCCCTACTTTAATGTCCTAAGTGGGATATATAAGAAATAAAACAATTCGATTCACGGTTAACAAAACAAAAAACTTAAATCGAACACTAAAAATAAATTTTACAAAACAATTGAGTTATTCTTATTCAAAAACTACAAATTAATTTTACAAAACAATTTATTTATTATTTATTCTAATAGCACTAAATATTAAATATTAAACCATTCATTCATGAATAATAAGATCAAATTTAACAAAAAAAAACATCTATCATTAATTTATCCAATATAAAACTCATCAAAATTAAATTAAAAACTAAAAATCAATATTACAAAACAATTGATTGATTATAATTGTACCAAATACTGAATATTAACACAGATATTTATGAAAAAAAGGATAAAATTTAGCAAAAAAAACCTGATTATCTTTACTTAATCCAATATCAATTTGGGGAGGAAAAGTCCACATGTATATTATTTTGGGAAAGAAACGTCTTGGGAAGAAACGGTTTGGGGAGGAAACGTCTTGGGAGGAAACGGTTTGGGGAGGAAACGTCTGGTAACCAATAAACACCACAATATGGAGCGTGTTTACTTGACAAATGTCACCTATTTTCGCGAGTCAGTGAATAACGAATAACAAACAATGCAAATCTTAAGGAAATCACCTGTTTTGCTGGAGGTTCATCAGAACTTATCACTGGCTGTAAAATAACTTTGTCTGTTTGCTCTTTCGTTGCCTCATTTTTCTTAGTTTCTTCAAAAACCTTACGAGATCGCTTACCCATGTTTTCTGTTGTCTATCTATCTATCTATCTTCGGATACTGTTGAACTCCCCTTTCGGGTATTATTAACAGATCGCGCTGTCAGTGCAAGAAAAAAGATTTGTACAATAATGTACAATAAAGTATTGACAGTGAGACGTCAAAGAAAGAAAGTAAGACTGAAACAAAGCTTGAAAGTGTTAGAATATGTATAGACAAGAGTTAAAATCAGGTTAAAAACACACTCTGCCGCAACTAATTGTATGAGATTTGGCTTACTGCCAGCTTGAAGGATTCAAGCGTTGGCAGGAGGACAATGTATGAAGGGAGGCTGTTCCATAGTACGACAGTGCTGGGAAAATAAGAAAATTTGTAATAGTTAGCAACTGTGTGAATCTGCCTATAAGCTAAGAGATGTGTATGGCGAGTCAATCTCCTGGGTTTTTCAAGATATGTGGGGATGGGGACAGCTACTAATGAATGGACAATTTTGTAAAATAATACTATTTTAGCATCAGTCCGTCTGTTCTCTAGAGATCTTAAACCAAGTGACTGTTGCATGTCTGAGACACTATCATAAGTGGAATAGTTGTTATGTATCCATCTGATTGCTCTTCTCTGAACCATTTCTATTTTATTGATGTTTTGTTTAGTGTATGGTGACCAGACTGGAGACGAGTATTCTACTTGGGGCCTGACCAGAGTTTTATAGGCAGTTTCTTTTACTTTCTTGTTTTGAGTTTGAATGTTACGTTTAACGAAACCAAGTGTTCTATTTGCTGTTGTACATATTCTATTAATGTGGGTGTTGAAAGAAAGGTCTTCGGATAAGTCTACTCCTAAGTATTTTGCACTTGTTACGGTTTCAAGAATATGGCCATGTAATATATAATTTTGTTTGATTTTATGTTTGTTTCGAGTTATGTTCAGGACTTGGCATTTACTGGGGTTAAAACGCATTTCCCATTTGATTTCCCATTGTTCCAAGGTATTAAGATCTTGCTGTAAGGTGTTGCAATCATTTAGGTTGTTGATCGTGAGGTAGACAGCAGTGTCATCAGCGAAGAGACGGACTTGGGATTTTACATGATCTGGTAGGTTGTTTATGTACAGAAGAAATAATAGGGGGCCTAGGACAGAGCCTTGGGGCACACCAGATGTCACAGGAACTTCGTCAGATTTCTCGCCCTCCAGAACGACAACTTGGGTTCGACCTATTAAGAAAGAACGGATCCAGTCAAGAGTACAGCCTCTGATACCATGTTCATGAAGTTTATAGAGAAGTTTAGAATGGCTGACTTTATCAAAAGCCTTGCTAAAATCCAGAAGAATAAGATCTGACTGCTGGCCTGCAACAAGGGTTCTCGCGAGGTCATCTACCAATTGGATGAGTTGCGTTTCGCAAGAACGGCGCTCCCTAAAACCATGTTGAAGATCATATAATATATTGTATCTGGTAAAATGAGCAGAGATGTTTGATGCTATGATATGTTCAGTAAGTTTACAAAGAATACAAGTCAGAGTTATAGGCCGATAGTTTGAAGGGTCACTCTGGGGTCCGTTTTTATAGAGGGGGGCCACATTTCCCTTTGTCCAATCAGATGGTAAGGTACCAGAATCTATAGACTTCTGGAGAAGAATTTGAAGAATNATTGACCGTTCCAAGGCGGTGACCCCAGCTTTATTCTACTATGTGTATATGTTGTTTCGTTTTGTGCCGTACTGTATCGTTTTGGCAATTGGTTCCTTGCCATAAATAAAGGACCACGAAGGTGTGTATGATAGAAATGCAATACTGCTGCAGCTTCTGGAGTTTCACTTCTTTATACTGAATATGGAGGTGCGTAAGTGCACGTGCTGGTTTAGATGTTTGCACAGTTTAAGCCCTCTAGCAGTGATAGTTTTAGTTGCCTGCTACACAAACTAAAACATGTACTTTTCTTCTAAAAAGGGCTATAACAATTCCGGTTATGTCAAAAATAGCTTAATCAAAGTATGGAGGTGCGCACCTTAACATGCTGGTTAATATGTTTGGCAAGTTTCAGCCCTTTATCAGTTACATTTTTAGTTACGAGCGACACAAGTAAAATCATTATATATTTGCTAATAATTTGCCATAAATCAGGTTATATCGAAAATATCTGAAACCAAAATATGGAGCTACGCATGTTTGCATTATGGTTGCGAGGTAACAAAAGTAAAGTCATCATTTATCATGACTATGGCTAAACAAATCATTTCGTATAAAACAGTATAATTGTGTTTTGAAAATGTTGTAATAAATTGTTGTATTTGTATCTTTTAAGAAAGAACTGTATGCACTTATTGAGATTGATTCGGGCTCATTGCGAGGTTAGGGATCTTTTTAACCTGTTTTAACCCCCACCCCCAATGATTTTCATTTTCCGTTGCTAGGATCGAGGTGATCATAGCTTTATATCATGATTTTTTGTTTAATGTCGTTTTGTATGTATGTTCTTGTATTGTATAGGCACTTTATCATTTGCCTCAGATTAAAGAGGTCAAGATTTTTCTCTCCTGAAATTGTTTATAGAGTTCACTATTTCAATCGTAGTATCACTTTAAAACGATCTGTTTTAAAATATGATATTTATTTCAACAAAAAAAATCAATTAAAATACTTGATATTATTGAATTATATTGTCGAATTAATTAAATGCGTTAAAAGGCTCTTTATTATTATTCAGTTGNGTTTAACCCCAACCCCCCCAATGATTTTCATTTTCCGTTGCTAGGATCGAAGTGATCATAGCTTTAATCATGATTTTTTGTATAATGTCGTTTTGTATGTATGTTCTTGTATTTTATAGGCACTTTATCATTTGCCTTAGATTAAAGAGGTCAAGCATTTTCTCTCCTGAAATTGTTTATAGAGTTCACTATTTCAATCGTAGTATCACTTTAAAACGATCTGTTTTAAAATATTATATTTATTTCAATAAAATTTCCCAATTAAAACACTTGATATTAATGAATTATATTGTCGAATTAATTAAATCCATTAAAAGGATCTTTATTAATATTCAATTGTATTTTAATTTATTTTTCAAGTTATACATATCCCTTTCACCGACTATAGATAGTCCTGTGCGTACTATGTAGCCGGCCTTGGGTACGTTCCAAATGATAGGTTTTAAGGAATGCTGGTACAGAGTTACGTTTGTTTTGTGATCTTCTTTCCATTATAAAGTTGTTTTAATACTATATATTATAATTAGTGTTTTTCTTTTTAATATGTTCGCAAGTTTGTTTGCGTGAGTTGTGTTCTCATGAAAACTTGGATATGATTGTTGGCTTTGACCTATTTGACGTCAACAACAAAAATATTCGTCTACAACCGGAAAATAGTGACACGAAGTTAATAGCGAACGGCGATTATTTTTTTTTTATAGAAGAATCACGAGAAATACATGGGAAACACTCATTTCCATTTTCGACACGCCATTCGCTGTTTCGGTTATGGAAGCTTAAGTTTCATGGCCATAGCCGGGCCATAGCCGGGCCATAGCCAAGAAAGATGATGTGTATGGTGTACTTAATAAACAACACGTATGGTTTATAAGTTTAATGTACATCCATAATAAATAATATTTATTATATATTATATAATCAGGCAACGTGATAGTGCGCGTGCATGTGATGAGCGCTAGCAACGGACTGAGTAGACTGAGGCATGTATGCATATACTTACAGAGTGGCACTGGGTATGACTCATGCATTCAAGACTATTATAATGGCACACTTGTTCATTACTGCAAGTCGACTATAACCACAGTAAATGACTTTAAATGACACCATCGGTCATTACTGCAAGTCAACTATGGCCACAGTAAATGACTCTTATAATGGCACCATTGTTCATAACTGCAGGTCAACTATGGCCACAGCGTTCGATACATAGATGGTGACGTCACTGCGTTATTGTCAACTCTATACTAGGATGCATCACATTCCCCTGGTTAGGGGATTTGTGCTTCCGCCAAAATAGTTCCGCGAAGGAATGAATCTTTTTTATAATGAGAAAAACGGCGATAAATATGTGTTTAAAATGGAATGTTGTTTTAAAAAATGTTATTAAATTATGTTCAAGGGTGATTTCAAATGTATGTAAAGAAGAATAGTAATTATAAGAAACATGTTTATCTGCCCTACTTTCGCTTTCACGCCATGTTGAAAAAGTAGTGCTACCCACAATTCCTTTCGCGCTAGTACACAGGTCAGTAAGACCGGTGTGTACACAATGTGGCCACAGTAAATGACTCTTAAAATGACACCATAGTCCATTACTGTAAGTCGTCTATGGCCACAGTAAACGACTCTAAAAATGACACCATTGTTCATTACTGCAAGTCGACTATGGCCACAATGAATGACTCTTATAATGGNACTACTACTACTACTACTACTACTACTACTACTACTACTACTACTACTACTACTACTACTACTACTACTACTACTACTACTACTACTACTACTACTACAGCATTAACCTTTATATTTGTTTTGGTAAATCATTCAAAATTGTTCCTCTGATTATGCGCCAGAAAGTATGGTGAAGGTGAAGCAATGTTGAAATTCTTGGATGAAAAAATGTATCGCGAAAATATGTGTTATATACATTTCAACGCTCTAACAACTGCAGTTACAATAGAACAGCCCTTTAGATATGTATTTTTCTATAAAAAAAAGAGACATGGTGCCAGTAATTCGTTTACAAAGCATACATTTTCCACAATTTCACTGCCAATTTTCCCCGACAGACTTTCATTTCCAAGAAAGAACGTTCTGACTCAACTTTCGCGCGCAAACCGATTGAATTCTGTTAATTAACTTATGTTGTTTTTAATGTCAATTCATTATATAAAATAATCATAAAATACCTCTTTTAATGCAATCTTCGTCAGCAGGAAGATGAGTGGTTGCAAGCCGTGGACAAGAGCGGTTTACCAGGTTAGTACAAGGCTTGGATCCACCAACATGGAGTTCTACCGAGACTTCTGTGGCCTCTTTTGATGTCACAATATCGACTGTCTAAGCTACGGAGAAGAAAAAAAGCGGCTACATCAGAAGATAGCTGGGAGTTCCAAGAAGCTTCTCAAGTATCGTCCTGTACAGCTCTGGCAGCAAGCTACAGCTTTTCGCTTTTTCCTCAGCGAGATTGCAGCCAGCCTTGATGTGGCTTGAAAGAAAAAGCCACTTATACAGACAAGACCAACCTTCATCAATTTGGTCAGAGAGAGAGGAATAGCACCAAGCAACAACAGGTCTACAGATTCATGCATTCTAGTTTCAGCGAGAGACTAGGAACTTATGGTAGATCTATAAAAAAAAAGCAGCCGAGATTCCCAGCAGACGTCGCCGCCACCACTCTACGTCCTGACGTGCTATTGCTGTCAAGAGCAACGAAGAAGCTACTGCTTCTGGAACTGACAGTGCCATGGGAAGAACAAATCGAGGAAGCACACGAGAGAAAGAGGGCGAAATACCAGCCGCTACTTGATGAGTGCCGGCAAGGAGACGGCGATAGCAGATGTCTGCAGGCATGCAGAATCAGCCTCAAATNATCCACGGCCATATCCATTGTCACATCAACTGCCTTTTCAAATACTTGGATTATCGAGATATATGCATAAATGATATAAATTATCAGTCATATTAAAACAATTCGAGAATATTAGAAAATACAAGCTCATAACTTTGTTTACCCTTAATTGGACTAAATGCAACATACTTGCTGTTCATATTTCCTGCGTTTTGCCAACCCAGATGCATCTGTTGATTTTGGTATTGCCTTTTTACCAGGGAACATAATAGCCGTGTGAGGTTTGACAGGGGTGCCAATGGTCCTTTATTTAAAATCCGGCAAATTCTGTTGGGGGTCTGGGGCCGCAGGTCCCCAACAGGGATAAAGGGCAGAGCTCCCCCCTAACTAATTAAACTTTTTAAAAGTCTTTCAAGTTTCTATTTCTGATGAATACAATGCGAAATAGTATAAAACAGACCGACCGTATCACCGCATGCATGTTCGTCATTCTATTTATTTTTTTATAATTAACGTCAAAAAGAAATTATAAGCGACGACAAATACTTAATCTGAAAACGACCGTCCGAAAAAATGTCGGAAAGTAGCGAAGAATTTTCGCAAGTTGCAGTTCATTTCCAAGCCATCCGCTTACCAATCAGAAATGAATAAAAAAAAATTCGGGCAAAATCGGTATCGAGCGCAAATTTCCGGAATGCCGACAATACTCATTTCGTTATAAAATGATCACACACTCGAACAAATTTTCGTAAATTGATTATTCGTCAGTTTATTTCCGAACAGTCTTTTCGGATTTTTTTCCATCGCATTTCAGGCGATCGATAGACAATTTTTTCATCGCCAGAGCTGAGATTTTATCGCATTGGCGATCAGGCGATGGGTTAATGTTGCAGACTGTCGTTTTCCTCCGTACCACGTTTAATTTGAATTAGTATATTATGACCTTAAGTGGGCCCGTAATATTTTCAGTAAGTTTATATAGACACCGGTTTGGGTTAGGAAAGTTTCATAAAAGTCATGCGCGCACAATATCCTACAATTTGTTACACGACCTTACCCGCCTGGAAAAGACGTTGTGAAGACTATACTATCATATTAAATAGCGTAGGTTCTGAAATATTCTGCTAAAAAAACGCAGGGATTCTGTGTCTGAAAAATGAATAACATCGTGATTTCCACTGGCTTGTCGTTGATGGAGAGGATTTGGTAATGTGAGTGTGCTATGAGACTGAAAGGCAGGGGTGAAAATGATTGAAACAAAATGACTCATCAACATCCGTTTGTCAATAAACAATATTTACAAACAACAATTGACACTGTGAATTTATAACGACTTAATTGGAATAAGAATTGCTGAAAATTATCAATGCCCATAATAATGCGCTCATGTGATCCACGACCAGAAATATATGTTAGTTTTGATCAAATTGTAAAAAAACTAATTGACAAATAGTTTTTAGGGAAAAAACTAATTGTTACAAAAAGCTTGTACTTGTAGTCAAAACTAGTTGACACACAATCTTATCTGTTGCCCTGATGTTTACAAAAGAGAGCACTTTTTGCAAGATTTTCAGAAAAAAATGTACATGCTGCATTCACTCTGAATTTAATTTACTGTGTGATTTGGTGTTATTATTAAATAATGACAGCGCACCATGCACCCACATCGTGTAACCTGATTTACTCGTGTTCAGTGGGAATACCCCAGTCTCGATTGGACATCAAATTGAAGCGTACCAATAAATTCACTGTATCATATATTGCGCATAGTGTACCTGCATGTTTATTTTTTTTGTAATCATTATTGGTTGAAATTGCTGTTAATTAAACATATATGTCAGTTGTGTTTATTGTACATTATGTAAATGAATATTTTTTTATGCCCCCTGTAGGGTGGCATATAGTGATCGCACTGTCCGTCTGTCCGTCTAAAATTCTGTCACACTTTGCGTTTAGGTTTTGCGTTTAGGTTTCGAAAAATGTGGAAAAAGGGGGCATATGTCATCCTACGGTGACAAGCCTTGTTTGTTGTCTTAATGCTACAAGGTCAAATGACGTTACAATTGTCTTGAAGAAATATCCCAGTTTTGACCTGAACAATTATGGCATCTATGAAATCAAGTAATGAATTGAACCGCCACATTAATTTGAGAATTATGAAAAAATGTTTTGGTTTTAAAATCTTGTATGTGTCAGATAAAGAAAGTATTTAAATATAAGGAGACAGTGCTCCAGATAATTTTTCTCCGAATTAGTTTTGAACTTCATTTTTAGAAAACAAATAGTTTTTCACTTCTGTTATTTGGTTTCAATGAGATTTCTGATTACAGTTGATTCTGTTAAATTATAAAGCCCATTTATCATGTTGGAATATTCAATTATCCAGTGTGTTCATATATCCAAAGACAGATATTCTCAACAATTTTACTGTTTAAACGATAGATATTGTTCTTTTTATGCCCCCTTCTTCAAAGAAGAGGGGGTATATTGTTTTTGGCCTGTCTGTCTGTCATTCTGTCTGTCTGTCCCAAAACTTTAAGGTCAAAATATGGAACTAACTTTAAGGTCAAAATATGGAACTTTAAGTCAAAATATGGAAATTTTATTTCAAAGCGGTGCAGTAGGGGGCATTGTGTTTCTGACAAACACATCTCTTGTTTTTCTTAAAGTGTATAATATCAAGATTAAACTATCATATGACTGTAACTTAAAAAATGTGTTTGTTACTTAAAAATGTTAATGAACAGACATTAAGTGCCATCGGTTGATCTTTTTTCTGTTAAATGAACATTTGCAAGACGCTTTTGAAAAATAATTTATTTTTGAATACAGCTGACTTTCTTAAAAGTGTCACATTTAAAGTTTTGTGCATGGGACCTTAGTGTATTGGTCAATGTTTTGGTGACAGCTGTCATTGATAAACGAGATGATTGTTTTGATAATTGGTGACTGTTTTGATAATTGGTGACATGAGTTAATCAGTGTCTTTCGCTAGTAAGCAAAAGTTTTGTATCTATTAGTTCTTCGTTAAAAACATGTTGATAATTCTCAGTATGCGTTTATGTTCAGTGGAACCGCTTACATTCGCGTGCTGTTTCTTATATCAGTGTATTTTTTTATTTTTTTTTTATCCATTTATATATACTTCAGGGCCCTCTCTGGCCTTCAGGTGAAGGGGCCCAGGGCCCTCATGAGGGGAAATTTTTGCGGCGTTTCCCTTTTCTGGGGAATTTTTTATTTACTCTCTTTTTACTACATTTGTACTAATTGAACTATATTCATTGTTTTTTTTTTTCATAATTAAGTATATTTGANCAAAAAAAGGGAAAAAAGGATACTTTTCTGATGGGGGCCGGGGCCGATATTCGGACCCAAAAAAAGCAGATCGAGGGCCCTGTACATGCATTCAATAGTGGTGTTTGTGACCACAACAAACATTACTTTGTTTCAGACCTTTGAAGTTTCCAACATTTGAATGTAGGGTTTAGAAATGGAATATTCAAGAATACTCAAATAGGGTAAATTCCCGTTAAAAGGAATATTCAAATATAATTTAAGGATTGTTTCCCATCTCTCATATTATAATGATACAAACAATTTTAATACATGACTGTACAAATGACAAAATCATTATTGAATCCAGTTTATAAATTTGGTCACTCTCCAGGTCTTTTCCTGAGGTATCTATGGGTCTGTTAAACGGACTCCAGCGTTTTTTTTCCTACTTTGAACGGGTCCGGTAAACGGCCCTGTTCCCAATTGGGACCGACCCTGGTCCCAAAATCGCCGACGGACCCTTCCCAATGTAGAAAACGGTCTTTTCCCAAATAGTTTATATAAAAAC
>VMBQ01015361.1:0-16277 GCA_007657795.1 Dreissena rostriformis | reverse complement strand
AGGCCGGACGCCATGAGGAAAACTGGAAATAGATAACATTCTTAACATTTGAAAAACGATCAAGATACAAATTCAGTTAATATTACTATAACGATTAGGACATTCGAACTTTTTTGATGTCTAAACTAGATTTCCCTCTGCAATAAACGTAAGTGATAACACAGGTAATACAATATATAAAATATACCCTGCAGCAAATATTATGTTTAAATATGTGAGATTTATGACATCTGGGCCGATATTCACCAACACATTCTTAGACTTAAAAATAAAAAATAGACGCCAAGTTTGACTCAAAATTAAAGAATTTCTTAAAAAGTCCAATTTAAAGAATATTCTTTATTCGGTGACTTTAGTCTTAGAATAATTGGATGAATACGGGTCCTGGATGTGCATATTGTTTTTGTTTTATATGGAAAGTATGCCAATACCAATAATTTTAGAAACTTCATTTCGTGAGAATTAATATAACAGATACTATTTTAGAAAATGAAAATTGGTAACTGATATTCGAAATGAAAAGCAGTCTTAAAAAAAAAGTGGTGATAGCTGCCTTAAAGCTATTGCCACCTACATCTTCACCTGTGAAATCACAAGATATCTCCTTAACGAAAGAGTTTATGGAGATCTAAAGATTATGTTAGATTTTTAATATGAACACAACGTTTAATACTCGTATAATTCAGAAATGCAAGTCCACGCAAAAATTATATTAGTATTGACAATATCAGGAAATTGGTCGTGACACAGGAAATTAACGCGATCTCTGTCGTCTGTCGCAGCAACTGGAGAATGCAAGGATAACTGACGGCCTAAAATGATAGTTTTTGTACTTGTAATAAGGCAAGTTGTCAGGGATATTTCCTGCTGGAGATCGACGGAAGCGTTCGTGATCGAATNTTGTTCAAATATGCTTGATAAAGCTGCTTCATTTGAATTTAAGATAACATTGCAGCAATAACACACTCCACAAATAACAAACATTAACACCAATATACTATGTACTATAAACATTGGAATATATCATTAAGAAGTATTTACATGTCAATATCACGAACGCACTTACATTGATCACAATTTATATTCATTCGAATGTGAATCAGACTCAATATCAAGAAATAATGACAAGATTGGACAAAATATCGAAATTGTGCACCCAACTATGGCTAACATATAGGTCCAACCGACTGCGCATGTATCAGCATAAAACATGGCGGAATTAGTCCCGCAGTACAGCCGGAAGTAGTTTGATTCAAAGCTCATTGGATACACAAGGAGGCCGGACGCCATGAGGAAAACTGGAAATAGATAACATTCTTAACATTTAAAAAACGATCAAGATACAAATTCAGTTAATATTACTATAACGCTTAGGACATTCGAACTTTTTTGATGTCTAAACTAGATTTCCCTTTGCAATAAACGTAAGTGATTACACAGGTAATACAATATATAAAATATACGCTGCAGCAATTATTATGTTTAAATATGTGAGATTTATGACATCTGGGCCGATATTCACCAACACATTCTTAGACTTAAGAATAAAAAATAGACGCCAAGTTTGACTCAAAATTGAAGAATTTCTTAAAAAGTCCAATTTAAAGAATATTCTTTATTCGGTGACTTTAGTCTTAGAATAATTGGATGAATACGGGTCCTGGATGTGCATATTGTTTTTGTTTTATATGGAAAGTATGCCAATACCAATAATTTTAGAAACTTCATTTCGTGAGAATTAATATAACAGATACTATTTTAGAAAATGAAAATTGGTAACTGATATTCGAAATGAAAAGCAGTCTTAAAAAAAAAGTGGTGATAGCTGCCTTAAAGCTATTGCCACCTACATCTTCACCTGTGAAATCACAAGATATCTCCTTAACGAAAGAGTTTATGGAGATCTAAAGATTATGTTAGATTTTTAATATGAACACAACGTTTAATACTCGTATAATTCAGAAATGCAAGTCCACGCAAAAATTATATTAGTATTGACAATATCAGGAAATTGGTCGTGACACAGGAAATTAACGCGATCTCTGTCGTCTGTCGCAGCAACTGGAGAATGCAAGGATAACTGACGGCCTAAAATGATAGTTTTTGTACTTGTAATAAGGCAAGTTGTCAGGGATATTTCCTGCTGGAGATCGACGGAAGCGTTCGTGATCGAATTTCGCACGATGCGACCACAATATTCACCGAAAGAAGTAATGGATGAAATTTTAACCTGAATAAAATAATGCTTCAGTTGAATTTTAGCAAATTAATGTAAAATGCCTCCATACGACACACCTTTTCGTATAGAGCACATTGACCGGTAAACACATTTGGGCCTCGCTCTGTAAAAAGGGGGTTTAATGCATGTGCGTAATTTGTCGTTCCAGATTAGCCTGTAAAGTCAGAACAGGCTAATATGGGACGACACCTTCCGCTTTAATGATATTTTTCGTTTAAAGAAAGTCTCTTCTAAGCAAAAATGCGGATTGCACAGGCTAATCTAGAACGACACTTTACAAATATGCATTAAACCCCCTTTTCACAGAGCGCGGCTCATTGTTGTTTTAACAGATTTAATGAATTGTTATATGATCGGATCGGGTGTCAAAGTAGGTCGGGTGAACTGATACAACTTAAACTTAAAACTTTGAAACATTCAGAAACTTTTTTTCAAACTGGGTAAACTCTCAAATGCAAACTGATTTGAGTACGTCGATTGTTAACAAATTACAGTTTCGATGGCATGTTATGCCATTAAAATTGGATATAAGAAAAAAAAAAGTTCCGTACTGGACAATAGGAAACCATTATTTGATACCACTAAGTAGTGGTATGCCTTCCCCCGTTATATTACACCGAGGACTCATTTATATCCGCTTAAGCGCATTACCTCCTACACTACTCCTCCATATGGCGGCGCAAATGTGACATGTGCTTATTATTTGTATTAAGGTCGTTCCCACGACTTAATATCGCTTTCGAATGACACAATAAGTCGTGGGAACGAGAGAACGAACTCATGGGAACGATTTAGTTAAACAGGGGGACGAGTTACCAAGTATAGAGAAAGAGCTACTAAGTTTCGGGAACGACTAACTTAGACGTGGGAACGACATAGCTTACCCGTATCAATGACTAAGTAGCATGTTGGAAAGTGACAAAAAAGTCTTGATAACGATATAATTAACCAATCAGAAAAACACGCAGTTTGAAAATCATTTAAGTCGTGAATCTATCCGATTTATATCGTCCGAAAATATGTAAGAAACATTCGTTAAACAACACGTATTTTGATTGATCGATTATGTAGAAAAGAGATTTCTAGAAACTAAGCCGTGGCTTAAAAGACAATCATGCACAATTCATATCTTTACCACCATACTTCCATGCTTCGTTCATATATCACGAACCATAATCATCTCTGAAGTGTGAAATTATGTTGAATCTATAATCATGTTCTGCTGCATGATCTTAAAAGAGCAATTTCGAGTGAGCGTTAATTTACCAAGCTCTCATTTACTGGATCAGTATAGAGAATATCCGACAGGTCGCACGAAAATAAAACGACTTCTGTGGCAGAAACTGATAGAAGTAATTTGTGTCTAAGGACATATGCGACCGAGGCACGCAAATTGGTTTTATTATTAACCAACACATAACCGCATTTACAAATGGTGGTATTTCTACGATAAAATACAAGCTACTGGTTAGGAATTTCGTATTTTTATTATTGCGAAATCAGTTTCCGTATCCAATTGCTAGATTTGATTTTATCGTACGACTGTATATCGTAAATGGAATATTGCAATACTGTGGTGTTGTATCGAACTCGTTGATTGTATGACATCGTATTCCACCCGCCCTTTTTGCTCAAGGAATCAAACATCACACAATCAGCATGTTCGATAACAACACCATATTATATACCGTATATATTGAAAAAGCAAATTCAAACTGGAAACTATATCGTGTTAATTAAACAATTTTAATTATGATAAAAATATAAATCGGTAAACAATTTTTTAGCCTAAATAGTTAATATATTAATATGCCCCCCCCCCTCTGTCCAATTTCAAGTATGATAACTTTATTCACTCATTTAAACGTATTCACGTCAGCGCAATACGTAAGAAGTACATATTCCTATTCATAACTGTATTGGTAAACATGACGTAGGTTACATACCAGCGGAAGTCTGCAAGTACCTGGTACTCAGTACCAGCGTCCTTTCCAGTTGAGTGCGCACGCACATGGTTGCTAAGGAACACAAGGCTCCGAAGCACGTGAACAAACATCCACCGCCGTACAGTAGACACGCGGCTTGCCACGTGGTCGAGGGGATATTTCCAAAACCAAAGCGTCCTCTGTTAAATCCGCATGCACGAGAGTCCGTGCCGGCCCGTTGGCGAAAGCAGTATGTGTAAATCCCGAATGTGTTCGTGAAGTTCACGTGCACAATCCACTCGGGCTGCATGAAACAGAACGAACATGTGATTGATACTAGAATGGAGAGAAGAATCCAGATGTTCTGCACGTAGCTCATCACGTGTTGTGAGTGCGCACACACCTCATGTAAAAACTTTTGAGTTAAGCATGCTTGATTACAAATATATAATACAGCTTCGTAAGCATTTCTTAATTACCACAGAGTTCATACGATGCAAAAGACCGGAGTTCGATGCTTCGCAATTAACCCGTTAATCTCGTTGCAACATGATGCCGGGGACTGTAGCCATATAGCTTGACAACTCTCAAGCACAAACCCGAGGTGATTTTACCAGATACTCTCTATCATTGCTTGAATTGTTTTCCGAAACGAGTAGAATATTACCACAGACATTTTTGTGAAATAAAATGTTTCTTCACTCAAGTAAATGCACTTCAGGTTTAAGAGTGTATCCCCTAGTCTACACGTCGTTCATTTTAATATCCAGGCGATTTAACATCCCTATTTAAGAGCTTAATTGGTGTGTAAAGATGCCGACAATTTCTACAGAAGGAAATTATGTGATAGTTTGATATGTTAACATTTCCAATTCACCGATCGCCATATCTGCATTTCCAAGCTACGTTCGTACTCTCTAAATTTCATTTCAGTCACTCCGCATGTTATCTCATACAAGGTTAATTGAAACACTTTTGTTTTTCAGTCAATATCACAGCACTGCATCTGCGCAAGCAACCCGATAAAATCAGCGATATGCTTTCTGTATTTTATTGTATTTATCAGATTGTAACGTTTTGCTATGTTTCACGGACGATATTATAAATCGTGTTACGTACGATGGAAATAACACCTTTTTATCATCGAAAATATTATGCACTTAACTGCGGAGAAATTCCGATCTGCATCTGGTCACGCTCCTCCTGGAAAAAACAATCGAAGAACCAGTAAAACAATGCGTCATAAATACATCGTAGAACGAGTAAAACAATGCGTCATATCAGAGCCGACATCGTAGAACGAGTAAAACAATGCGTCATAACTGAGCCTACATCGGAGAACGAGTAAACCAATGCGTCATATCTGAGATAACATCGTAGAACCAGTAAAACAATGCGTCATAACAGAGCCTACATCGTAGAACCAGTAAAACAATGCGTCATAACTGAGCCTACATCGTAGAACCAGTAAAACAATGCGTCATAACTGAGCCTACATCGTAGAACGAGTAAAACAATGCGTCATATCAGAGCCTACATCGTAGAACCAGTAAAACAATGCGTCATAACTGAGCCTACATCGCAGAACGACTAAAACAATAAATACATCGTAGAACCAGTAAAACAATAAATGCTGAACTTAACCATCATTGATTACTATTGGAATATGTATACGTTAAATGTATAATTGATTATTTGAATGTTGGTATTCATTATTGTACATTGACCGTATTTCGAGTATCATTTGTGTATATGTATCTGATGCAATACATTGACCCTAATTTTGCGCTTTAAACAAATTTGAAACATGAACACAATAACCATTATTGAAATATCTTAAGTAACAAATATTCTAACGATAAACATGCCCGTTGATGATATAGCTCAGACTTCACTCGTAAATATATGGGAAAGCTTGACGTTTTAAAACGCGAGAAGACATTATACTCTAGTCCGAATATACTGTGTACGAAGAAAAACAATTATTACTATTAGGACGAATAATTACAAAGTCTTATTACAGGAAACCAAATACTAAATATCAGTGGCATTGGTAAGGTGCCTTAAATCTAAATTTTCTATTAATTTAAAAATCTTAGAGATACATGTATACCTATTTAACACCAACAGCATGAATAAGGTTAAGCATTTATAATCCTTCGACATATTTGAAAGTTATAAATAACTTCTTCGCATTATATAGACTACAAATATAATGTCAAGAACGAATATGTGATTGACGACACATCTTTTGCTATATAAAAACACAATGTTGTGAGAACATTAGCTTATGCGGACCATCAACGACCATTGATTGCACTCTTAGGTCGAGAAAAACTACCAAAGAATTGCTTTATAATGCATACATAACACAACATTCGTTTAAAGCAATTGACACCAGTTGTATAAAAAAAAATAAACCGAATAAATGACAATGTTCAAGATTATTACAGTTTCTCTCTCAAGTTTAAGGGTCAGTCAGTTTTATTATTTTTATGGAAGCTTTATTGATGAACAGTACAAATCCGACATATACTTAGGAATTCCAATCTTATGTATACCGAGATTGAAATTGTCAGTTCCGTACACTATTTTTAAGATGATAACAATTAGCCCTTATAATATCAGGGTAAAGACTACAAACACTATCCATTTTACATAAAAACACGAAAAACAACTTAACCACGGTAAATAATACTTTACAATAACGACCTTCACTATAATAGAGATATATCACTTTTACCTTTGTAAACAATACAACAATCATCTGGCTCATAAGCTTTTATGTTATAGATAACAAAAACACCATATTTGCACATTATACTTTAGAAGAAGACAATGTTTCACTAATGTTTTAACGAAAGCAAAAGATCACTGTTTTAAACCAAATTTAAAAAACATAATTGTCGCTTTTATAAACCGACAATATTTAAAGTATTGTATAAATTACATAAAATCAGAATACTCAACAATACTTCATTATTTATTATCAAAACATCGCTGAAACTACAAATTACAAGGACGTTCTTAAAATCATACCGTTGAATTTACGAAGAAAACTTCTCTTTTCACATAATTAAAAATAAGGCAGTTGTCTCCGGATTGCGAAGCTTTTTTGTCTTCTTTAAATAATCCAAAAGGTCCACTCCTCAAATATCCTGGAGCAACACCAATGTTATCCACGTACAATGTGCTCAACAGCACAAACTTCACATGCACATGAAAATAAATATCTGTACTTTAACGTTATTTACAGCCACACGAATTCCAGTTTTCGTTTCTGAGGAAACATGATGAGTTTCAAGCAAGCTCTCCAATACCAAATCACACTTCATTCCAAGTTCTGGAACGCCGATATAAATATTGGTATTTTCGTGGGACCATAACTGTCCCGATTTTTCCGATAGCATGTACGTCACTACATATGATCGTCTCAATATATCTGATAATTACTTGGATATGGTTGTATATTGACGATTCTAAAAAGTTCACATTCTTTGTTAGTTTAAAAAATCACTTTCCTGTCTTAAATTACTGTGCACAGCATGTCTGAGTAAATAATATATAGTAAGCAAACATTTTGTTTATTCCGAAATCAAAATGTTTACATCAAAGCTTTAAATCAATACTGAACATATTTGGAAATGTATATTTTATAAATAAATTTAAGCCAAATACTTTGTAATAATACACGAAAAAGCTGGGTCTGACGTCCATATAACAGCTCGGGGGTCTTTTGAGAAAATTTAATATTGATCAGCGTATATCTAAATATATATAAGAAAATAATTGTTATTTTGTTTTGTGCCTTTAATTTAGTTTTTCGTATTTCACATTTAACGTTTCCATCTCACGTTCTCCATTGTCCAAAACATTCAAACAATTAGAATTGTTCAAAGGAAGGTTTTATTGCAAATTCCCACAGTTGACATTCTGGTGGAAAGATTGATTTACACAATTGTCTTGTTCTGTGGCTAAATATTTTAGCCCCGAATAACGTTTGCAGATTAATGTTCATAATTATCCAGTAAATGTTAATCTGGTGTTAACAAAAGAGTCTCAATTAGGAAGTGTATTGCGAAGCTATGCACATAGATAACCAAATTGAATTATACTTCAATAACATGCAAACAAATTACTTAAATAACATTAATTAAATGGAACGTACTATTAAGACATACTTCAAAAGACATTATATCTGTGTTTGTTATGTCTAATTGCATACACCTGCAAATATCAATGCATTTAGTAGCAACGTGATTTAGCATGCAAACTCGTCTGCATCCCACGATGCGTTTATGGGGAAATCTGATAAAAAGTGAACAATAACCGATGGATACATATTGGATACAAATAATGTTATGTCATGTCTTCAAAATAAGAAATGGCCTTTCTCCAGATTACATGAGTGAACACTTTGTTTCCCAAGATTCTATTCATAATTACAGCACTAGGCTTAGTAAAAAGGGTGGGTATTGTTAATTCAAGGTCAAATGCCATGGTACAAAATCTTTTTCTTTCAATAGCATTCAACTCTAGAACTCTTTACCTGAGTCACTCACAGATGTCAACAGGTTAGAAGACTTTAAGGTTGCCATTAAAAGTCATTTAATGAATAATATTTAATTTTTTATATATGTGTATTTTTTCACTTTTTTAATAACTTCGGCTTAGGTTTTTATTTTTAATAATTATTAGTTCTTTTCTTTTACTTCAAATCATAAATTTTAGCAATCATGATAGATTTAATTTAGATCATTCAATATACCACATTTCATCAAATTACAACTGTCAATATATTTATTTAATGCAATAATTGATAATATTATCAATTGATCTTAGTTGCCAGATCCTGTGATATTTTCTGAGCACTACTGTGATTATTAGTTTGATCTCATTTGAACGGTGATATAAATATTTTATTTCATTAAATAATTATTTTACTATGAACATAGTTATGTTTAAGGTCTGCCTCTTTTTGTCATGCCACCAATAATAAGGACCACAATGGAAATAAGGGCTGCTTTTTTGTGTTATCCTTGGTTTGGTGAGCATGTCATAGTTTAATAAACATGATATAGTTTTTAATAATTGCTTATTATTTTAGTCTATGTTATGTTGTGAACTATGTATTTGCTTCCTATGCCGAAATAAATCTATCTATCTATCTATCTATCTATCTATCTATCTATCTATCTATCTATCTATCTATCTATCTATCTATCTATCTATCTATCTATCTATCTATCTATCTATCTATCTATCTATCTATCTATCTATCTATCTATCTATCTATCTATCTATCTATCTATCTATCTATCTATCTATCTATCTATCTATCTATCTATCTATCTATCTATCTATCTATCTATCTATCTATCTATCTATCTATCTATCTATCTATCTATCTATCTATCTATCTATCTATCTATCTATCTATCTATCTATCTATCTATCTATCTATCTATCTATCTATCTATCTATCTATCTATCTATCTATCTATCTATCTATCTATCTATCTATCTATCTATCTATCTATCTATCTATCTATCTATCTATCTATCTATCTATCTATCTATCTATCTATCTATCTATCTATCTATCTATCTATCTATCTATCTATCTATCTATCTATCTATCTATCTATCTATCTATCTATCTATCTATCTATCTATCTATCTATCTATCTATCTATCTATCTATCTATCTATCTATCTATCTATCTATCTATCTATCTATCTATCTATCTATCTATCTATCTATCTATCTATCTATCTATCTATCTATCTATCTATCTATCTATCTATCTATCTATCTATCTATCTATCTATCTATCTATCTATCTATCTATCTATCTATCTATCTATCTATCTATCTATCTATCTATCTATCTATCTATCTATCTATCTATCTATCTATCTATCTATCTATCTATCTATCTATCTATCTATCTATCTATCTATCTATCTATCTATCTATCTATCTATCTATCTATCTATCTATCTATCTATCTATCTATCTATCTATCTATCTATCTATCTATCTATCTATCTATCTATCTATCTATCTATCTATCTATCTATCTATCTATCTATCTATCTATCTATCTATCTATCTATCTATCTATCTATCTATCTATCTATCTATCTATCTATCTATCTATCTATCTATCTATCTATCTATCTATCTATCTATCTATCTATCTATCTATCTATCTATCTATCTATCTATCTATCTATCTATCTATCTATCTATCTATCTATCTATCTATCTATCTATCTATCTATCTATCTATCTATCTATCTATCTATCTATCTATCTATCTATCTATCTATCTATCTATCTATCTATCTATCTATCTATCTATCTATCTATCTATCTATCTATCTATCTATCTATCTATCTATCTATCTATCTATCTATCTATCTATCTATCTATCTATCTATCTATCTATCTATCTATCTATCTATCTATCTATCTATCTATCTATCTATCTATCTATCTATCTATCTATCTATCTATCTATCTATCTATCTATCTATCTATCTATCTATCTATCTATCTATCTATCTATCTATCTATCTATCTATCTATCTATCTATCTATCTATCTATCTATCTATCTATCTATCTATCTATCTATCTATCTATCTATCTATCTATCTATCTATCTATCTATCTATCTATCTATCTATCTATCTATCTATCTATCTATCTATCTATCTATCTATCTATCTATCTATCTATCTATCTATCTATCTATCTATCTATCTATCTATCTATCTATCTATCTATCTATCTATCTATCTATCTATCTATCTATCTATCTATCTATCTATCTATCTATCTATCTATCTATCTATCTATCTATCTATCTATCTATCTATCTATCTATCTATCTATCTATCTATCTATCTATCTATCTATCTATCTATCTATCTATCTATCTATCTATCTATCTATCTATCTATCTATCTATCTATCTATCTATCTATCTATCTATCTATCTATCTATCTATCTATCTATCTATCTATCTATCTATCTATCTATCTATCTATCTATCTATCTATCTATCTATCTATCTATCTATCTATCTATCTATCTATCTATCTATCTATCTATCTATCTATCTATCTATCTATCTATCTATCTATCTATCTATCTATCTATCTATCTATCTATCTATCTATCTATCTATCTATCTATCTATCTATCTATCTATCTATCTATCTATCTATCTATCTATCTATCTATCTATCTATCTATCTATCTATCTATCTATCTATCTATCTATCTATCTATCTATCTATCTATCTATCTATCTATCTATCTATCTATCTATCTATCTATCTATCTATCTATCTATCTATCTATCTATCTATCTATCTATCTATCTATCTATCTATCTATCTATCTATCTATCTATCTATCTATCTATCTATCTATCTATCTATCTATCTATCTATCTATCTATCTATCTATCTATCTATCTATCTATCTATCTATCTATCTATCTATCTATCTATCTATCTATCTATCTATCTATCTATCTATCTATCTATCTATCTATCTATCTATCTATCTATCTATCTATCTATCTATCTATCTATCTATCTATCTATCTATCTATCTATCTATCTATCTATCTATCTATCTATCTATCTATCTATCTATCTATCTATCTATCTATCTATCTATCTATCTATCTATCTATCTATCTATCTATCTATCTATCTATCTATCTATCTATCTATCTATCTATCTATCTATCTATCTATCTATCTATCTATCTATCTATCTATCTATCTATCTATCTATCTATCTATCTATCTATCTATCTATCTATCTATCTATCTATCTATCTATCTATCTATCTATCTATCTATCTATCTATCTATCTATCTATCTATCTATCTATCTATCTATCTATCTATCTATCTATCTATCTATCTATCTATCTATCTATCTATCTATCTATCTATCTATCTATCTATCTATCTATCTATCTATCTATCTATCTATCTATCTATCTATCTATCTATCTATCTATCTATCTATCTATCTATCTATCTATCTATCTATCTATCTATCTATCTATCTATCTATCTATCTATCTATCTATCTATCTATCTATCTATCTATCTATCTATCTATCTATCTATCTATCTATCTATCTATCTATCTATCTATCTATCTANCTACTACTACTACTACTACTACTACTACTACTACTACTTCTACTACTACTACTACTACTAATAATAATAATAATAATAATAATTATAATAATAAAATAATAATAATAATAATAATAATAATAATAATAATAATAAATAATAATAATAATAATAATAATAATAATAATAATAATAATAATAATAATTATAATAATAATAATAATAATAATAATAATAATAAAAAAAATAAAAATAATAATAATAATAATAATAATAATAATAATTATAATAATCATAATAAGAAGAACAACAACAACAACAACAACAAGATCAAGAAGATCCATCATACTGGATCGATCGTCATACAATTTAGAATTTTTCAAAGGGAAGTTATATTGCAAATTCTCACATTTGACATTCTGCTGGAAGGATTGATTTACATAATCGTCTTGTCTTGCGGCTTCAAATTTAAGCCTGGAATAAAGTTTTCAGATTGATGTTTATAAAAGTCCAGTTAATGTAAATTTGGTGTTTACAATATAGTCTCAATCAGGAAGTGTATTGCGTAGCTATGAACATAGATCACCAATTATACTACCGTAACATGCCAATAAAGAATTTAATTAATTTAATGGTACGTACTATTCAGACATGCTTTAATGGACACTACAACGGTGTTTGTTATGTCTAAATTCATACACATGCAAATAGCAAGGCATTAAGTTGCAATGTGATTCAGCATGCATCCCCGTCTGAATCCCACGATGCGTTTATGTGGAAATCTGAAAACAAGTGAACAATAACTAATGGATACAAATGATCAATGCTAAAATAACCATACTTCCCTTATTATCGAGACGTATTATGCAACTGGATACATAATTTAGCGAACCAACACGATAATCCATACCATCAACCGAGGTTCTATTTGACATTTCGTAGGAAGGCGTGAATGTGTAGCAAATGGTTGAGTCTGGATTCTGGCGTTATTGTGTTTTAGCATTCTGTATCGGCAGCCAAATTGCAGAATATTGAGCGAAATCAAAGCAGAAACACTGATTTACATTATTAGATTGTATGCTGACAACACTGCAGGGACCTTGCACTAGTGTCAAGATTTGTATATGAGGTATAAGCTTTTATACGCATTTTAAGCAAAATGTGTTTACTTTTGCATTTCTCACTTTATATAAGACGGTCTAAAATATGTAAAATTTAAAAATATTATGAAGTTTATTATTTACTATATGACAATTTAATTATAAATGTTTAGAAATAAATAACAAATGCATCAATTGCGTAATGATTGATTTGTCGTCACTGTAAAGCATAATGAGATGTCTGGACATAACAAATCATTAAATAAGTAAGGTCATACCGTGCTTCCAACTGAAGCAGAAGTCAGTATCATTTTGAGATACAGATACATTAATTTACAATTCAATTAACCAAAAATATAAGAGTAGGTCTATTTAAAAAAAAATAAAAAAATACACAAACTATTAATTTTTTTAAGAATATTATTATGTTGTTACAACATTTTCGCAGATTTTGAACATTAACTCACTTATTGTCAAATATATGTAGTAATGCCAATTACAAAACATGAACGATACGTCGTAGGTGCACTCTTTTTCATGACGGAAGAACGGACACGAACGTGATTTAAGCCATTAAACGTCATTTACCATGAATCAATGGAGCCATTCACAGTCGTTGACGAAAAAGCTCTTCTTTTCAGATGTATAATTGCAAGTTATTGTCCGAAGTTCTTTATTCTGGAATAACCCTCTTAAATTCTACTGGGGCCATTAAGTCGATTCACAGTCTTCATTGGATTCGCTTAATAGAATTCATGTTAGCCAATAATTGAACAATTGCAAGGACATCAGTCGTTGTGATCTCGACTGACAGACATTAGCCGTTGCAACCTCGAAACAAAGACATGAGCCTGTGCGATCGATACGGACAGACATTAAGCGTTGAGATTGCGACGAAGACATAAGCGTTGTGATCGCGACGGACAGACATTAAGCGTTGAGATCGCGACGGAAAGACATTAAGCGTTGAGATCGCGACGGACAGACATTTAGCGTTGAGATATCGCGACGGACAGACATTAAGCGTTGAGATTGCGACAGACAGACATGTTGCGATGTCATGTTTATAGTTTAAAATATATTTTAAAAAACAACGATAGTATATTTCCATTTCTTGATCACATGTTTTGTCCCATAGTAAATGTTCAGATGGTCCCGTTACCCTTGTGGATATTGCTACTTAGGCAGAAACCCTGAGTCACAATGTCCAATATTGGGACGCATTTAAACGGCACTAGGACTATTAACGACGACAGCGGTTCTATTACACGCATGACTTAATTGAACAGACTGATGCTCATAAACAATGAGTTGTTTGCAGATCAGTACAAGCTACTTGACGAATATTGACAGATTGGACAATTGCGCATGTGTTTACAGTATAGTTGACCGTCATCGTTGATAGAGTCAGTCATTGTAATTTCACGCGATTATTGCTATTTTATATCGTTTTCGAATTTCACATGTTGCAAAGTAGTTTTCAATTGTCATAGGCCTGAACAATGTTTGCTTAACTAACTTTACACAAGCTTTTAAATTGAACATGGATAAGCTTAAAATAGTCACTATCGATGGCTTTAAATAGAGGCTGACTGCATCGCGATAAGCTATCCCCTTTACCAAGTTCATTCTAATGATGCTTGGACAACACATTTATTAAAAAAGGAAAACCATGATGTACACAAACAAATGAAAATAAGCTATCTCCTTTACCAAGTTCTTTCGAAAGATACGAGGACTACACATTGATAAAAACAAGGAAAACCATGATGCACAAAAACGAATGAAGAATATTTTCAGCATGTTCTGACATATTTAAAACAGTTTGGTGATTCGTTAATAAATTATATTTAGCTTGTTTCACTGTTTACGCATTTCATATTTATACTATAATGTTTTCATTTGAATTAGTTATTGCCAAAAGTATATACACATACAAAAAATCCTTTTGATAAATAGCCAGCATTTGCATCATAGTTTATCATAAGCTATATACTTTACCGTAACAATAGCATCGCGTGCCAAGTTTATACAAATGAAATTACGTCCGGGAATCAATTATACACCAATGCTAGCAGAATAATACAGAAACATGAGTTTCTAAGAGTTATTTTCTTCTAACTGATGACATCCTAACTGCATAACATATTGATCCACTGGGATTTTCTGTACATGTATGTGTTTATGAATACTAGACACGATTCAGATAATACGCGATGATTGTACAATTGTTGTTTTATTTGCTCGGTTTCCATCAATTATCGTCCCATAATGATCTAAATATCTATGTTAATCTGTTTATGTCATGGATCGAATATATAACACGTGTCTCATATATTCGACCGTAAAAATCTCTTTTGCAAAATGTGTAATTATCGTCTGCTAAGTTTTGAAATAAAAATTCAGCAACATAAAAGTATCACATTCGTTGTGACATATTACCATCATCACCATTTATAATAATAAAACTTATTATTTATGATAATTATCAAAATAATATCATCATCATGACCATAATAAGCACCAGTAGCAGCAGCATAGTTTATCCACAATCTGACATCTACACGCCTTCACAATAAACAGGCTTGCACGTCCGTGTTAATATCACACACACGTTTGGTTACCGTATATGTATTTACTGGAATATTTGGTGTATTATTGCGATCAAAATGCTGAAAAGATGATAACAATATAACGATAACGGTAATGATCATTATGGCGATAAAATGATGATGACAGCGACGATACCAATGGTAGATAGATATAGATAGATACATAGATAGATAGAAAGATAGTTAGATTTATTTCAGTATATAAAATACATATGGCATGGT
>VMBQ01015355.1:0-12829 GCA_007657795.1 Dreissena rostriformis | reverse complement strand
CATAGGCGACGTGGGTCAAATCCCCGTTCCTGGAAGCATGTTAGCTTGGTAGGTGGTCATCATACCGGACAGTTTTGGTTTTCTTCGGTTTTCCCCACAATACAAGATCGCACTAAAATTGACAAACAAATCAGTAATAACTCAACATAGCTGGATTGTATCTATAATTCAAATTTCGTTCCAACTTTGGTGAGTCTTATAAGTTAATTAGGTTAATAAGATGCTCGAGCACACTCCTAATCGACATATTATGTCGTGTTCTGAGAAAACTGGGCATAATGTTTGTGCGTGAATTGTCATCCCAGATTAGCCTGTGCAGTTCGCACAGGCTAATCAGGGACGACAATTACCGCTTTTATGGATTTTTTCGTTTAAATGATGTATCTGCTTAGCGAAAATCCAGTTTAGGCGGAAAGTGTCGTCCCGGATTAGCATGTGCGAAATGAACAGGCTAATCTGGGACGACACTTAACGCAAATGCATTATGCCCAATTTTTTTTAACGGCAGTCAGTTCACCTAGCGAACATTTCCCTTGTGTAACCTTTTTTAACAGTATTTAGTGCACATATTTACGTCATTAACTGACAAGTGCCATACTTGAATAAGAGGTTGGGCATAAATTAGTTCATGACAAATTCCTCTGAAGACACAGGTATGTGGTCGGGCAGCAATTCAAACACGCAATCCTCGGATTCGGGGACCTACTGTTTAATTGAGAAGGTCATAAACAGAGTAATATAACAAGACATTGCTTATACGATGTCTCAGAATCCCATAAGCTGATGACGTTGACAGGCTTTTGATTGGTCAATGTAAAGCTGTACAACAACGTCTCCTCAAATTATTTTTTGTAACGATTAGCTTCAAAGCCGGTATTAACACAACTGTATAACATGTATCACATTTATTTGTAGGATTGGGCAAAAGAAACGCTCATTCCTGATGTCGTGCTTGAGGGGGACGAATCCCGCTCTGATGTCGGTGTTGGGGAAATAAATGAAGTTGTTCAAGTGTAACATATGATAGAAACAATCTTTATGCGATACATCCGGTTCCATAAAGCAGTGTATTTCTATTAAATAAATATTCAAGACGTTAATATGTTAAAGGATGATTCAAGTTTTGCAGCGAATTTACCTGAATATGCCTTAAGGTAAACATACAAAATAAATAAACTTGATCGAAGATAAGATAGTTTTTACAGAACTAAAACTTAAATACATGCGAAAGTCCCAATACCTGCATTACACTGACACAAAAAAATGAATTTGTTTTCTTTTCATATACTGTATAAACGGTTGTTAAAAAAATGAAGTAATTTGTATTTGTAATAAAAAGTACGTTATTAATGGAGTCGAAATGAAATATGAGTTTATCCTATACATTTAAGCGTCACATCGTCTTCAGAAGCGTAAAATTCGGTTTTATATGCGCAAATATAGTGTTTTTAAACAATCAGCCGTCCATGGCGTTGTTGGATGAAAAACACTTATGTTCTGTCTCACATTGTCATCATCATCATTATAATAATACTAATCATCAGCATTAACATCATTAACATCACCAACACCAATATCCGTTTTCTCCTCCTCCTCCTCCTCCTCCTCCTCATCATCATCATCATCATCACAATCATCATCATCATCATCATCCTAATTTGTGGCGTAATCAAGTTTACACAATTAAGCAAAGTCATCATTGCTTTTTGTTGCGATTTGGATTAAATAACGGAATAAAATCTATTGATAAATGTTAAAAGCCACCTGTTAAAGCAACCGAAACACTTATATTTCGGACATAATATCGATCAATTTGACGATCAGTTGTGTATATAAGTTTTGACTGTGTACACGAAGATGACAGTTTTTATATAATAATATAGTAATGATTATAATAGAATAAAATATCTAGTAGCAACGTAGGTGTGTGGTTTTTAATATAAAAGAGGGCTGTGTTTTATGTACTGCAGTTTTGCTAGATTCGATGGATGGCTTTTATCAGAACATTAAGAGTTAGGGCTGAACTCATGGATTTGAAGTTATTATTACGAAATTTGGAATTGTGTTGTATGACCTTGTATTAAATTTAATAAAAAAAAAAATATTATTCGATGATATGGAAAATATTAAATTGGAGTCAACTTATTTACTGACTTGGTTTTGAATAACATTATTTCATTATCACTCCGAACTACGCATGTCGTTATCAAAAGAATGAAATACGCTAAAAAATTGAACATTGATTTCAACCTGTACATATTTAGCTTATTCGTCAATAGGTTCGAGCAATTATTGAGCCGTGTTGGCTACACTGATTAGAAGCAATAATTGTGTAACCGGAATCTAGCCTATGATTCGCCCATTTACTAAATCGTCAGATTACATCTTTGTTTGTAACAAAAAATTGTAAAAAAGGCACACTCCACGCAAAATTCAGCTTTTAGTCCCATATTTATTTTACTCCCGAAATATGTTCGAACGGCCTGTAAAACAGCCGTCATGCCCTGTCGTTGTCGGGTAACATTATACAAAAACGCGCGGATGAAAGGGACTTGTTCACATTTTTTCGAAATGAAAATTTGCAAACTGTTGCTCACATATTCAATAATAAAAAAACGCTACAAATCAGGGAGCGAAATACCAATAATGACGAAGACTTATACCTCAAAAAACAGCTTCGTTTATAAATCATCCTCATTTGAAAAGCTAACATTATGAAGCTTTAAAAAGGCAAAACCATTAAATAATTTGGAATGATTCTGTTGTTTTTGTTAAATTTTGTTGCAACACGTTCCACGATCACTTATATTAAGTATCAAAAGTCGAATCTAGTCTGAAAGTCCGAGTGGTTAGGACACTATCCGGTTAATAGAAAGGACACTTTTATTCAAATTTAAGTAAACTGTTGTTTATAATTGTCAGAGAATTGGTAAGTTGCCTTCACTAAAATACTAATGTTTGGTTACAAGAATGTTTCTGCTGATAATGTTTCTGGAGTTTTACTAGTCCTTTATTTGTTACAAAATAAATCACTGAAAATATCAAAATAACCTTTAATAAAAACAAAAAAATAACACACATAAACCAATCAAAACAAAACACATATTGGCGAGTATCGAATTGAATCATTTGTTATTGTTAACTTAATTTCCCCATACAATTCCCTTGTTGTGTTTTTGTACCAGGGATTCTTCTTTCCGATTTCTTTTGTCAGTTTAAAATCACATACTCTCACTCACAGTTTTGGCATTATGCAATTAATAACAAAAACAATACTTATCAAAACATATATTAAATTCAGTTACGCAGATGGCAAATGTAAATTTGTAAACATGTTTGAAAATGTTGCAAATATTTTCAAATGTTGCCGTTTAACCAAACATTCAGCATTTAACGCAGGTCCAAATGTATTTTAGAAAATATGATATTGTTAACAACACAAAACATGAGCTTGTCTTGAAATAAAACCATGTTATATCAAATATTAAATGGCATGTATTCCGGTCCTTTGAGCAGAATGTTGGTGTTTATATTTTTTGCAAATGTCATCAAGTGAACAAATTATAGTCTTTGTGAACACCAATTTAAGCTAAGTGATCCATGCGATAGCTGGCACATTTAATTACATATGCACTTATTAAAAAGAAACAATGAATGAATGTATATAAATTAAACATTCTACCATCTTACTTTTCCTAGAACATGTTAAAAGACATATACAATTCTAAGTAGGCTGTGTGTGTTTTTCATTCGTACTTATTAGGAATTATTTAATTTTATAACAATCAGAGAAAACTTCAGAACTCGTCACATAATGACATCTTTCGAACATTTCTACAAAGGTCATATAAACATTTAAAGATACATTTCTGTAAAGTGTAAAGTTTACAATTGGTGTTTGTAGAAAGTTCAACAGTAGTGAAACAAAATGTCCTCTTTGAAGTAAAAGCCAAAACAAATAAATAAATTCATAACAACTGAAAGGTTTAGGTATTCTGACATTTGCACTGTACATTGCGTTAGGTTCAGCAGGCATTGAATACGTTTACCGGTTACTATTTTCTACACGTGGTTTTAAAGCTGCTTATATTCAGATATTATTAGATAAAAACCGATATACATTCTGCTGTCTGTACTTCAATTTCTTACACACTTGGCAAAAGAGGTTTGAAAGCGTATAAAGCCGGTGAATACTCCAATATGGGTTGTATTTCTTTGCGTTATAAAATGAATCGACAAAACACGTTATTAGTGCCGTCAATGGGAGTGAATACGTCAACAAAACGGTATATGCATAATCATTAGCGGTATTTCCTGCCTTTATGTATTGTGAAGCTTTTGTTGCCAAGTTGTGAGCATTTCATTTCGTGCAATCTGTGAAAAAGTCCCTTTAACAAGCTGCCATACGGAGAACACGTGCCACTATTTAAGGAGGTTTCTTGAATACGCGATTTGACTACCGTTCAAATTGAGGCAATAACGTTTGTGTTCATCAAGCATATATACAAGTGTACGTGCGAATATAAATATTTGACAATACAACGAATTTAAGGTGAGTAAATTAATTAACATATCTCCGTTTGAAGATAAATTTATCGTTTTATACTACCAAAATAAGTTACATTATTGGTATTTTAAACGTTTATTAATAAGATTCATTCATCATGATATATAAAATTATTGGTGAGCTATCGTTGTAATAACGTGTTATATCGTCACTGTTAAGGAAGACAAATAATATTTGTATGGGCCACCGCGTGATAAAATTTGCACAATTGCACCGAAAACAAACAATGTAATCTGTGCATTTCATCTTACTAAATACTTTCTCATTTAGGCATGTATTCCGGCACAATGTATAATAATATTCATTTGATTTATGTCGCGGCTATGATTCTATCTTTCAGTAATTATAAAATTAAACNGATGAAAATGTCGAAACGGTTAAAACGTCGCCATCGGATGAAAATGTCAAAACGGTCAACACGACGCCATCAGATGAAAATGTCGAACCAGTCAAAACGACGCCATCAGATGAAAATGTCAATACAACTACATCAGATGAAAATGTCAAAGCGGTCGAAACAACTACATCAGATGAAAACGTCGAAACGGTTAAAACGACGCCATCGGATGAAAATGTCGAAACGGTTAAAACGTCGCCATCGGATGAAAATGTCAAAACGGTCAACACGACGCCATCAGATGAAAATGTCGAACCAGTCAAAACGACGCCATCAGATGAAAATGTCAATACAACTACATCAGATGAAAATGTCAAAGCGGTCGAAACAACTACATCAGATGAAAACGTCGAAACGGTTAAAACGACGCCATCGGATGAAAATGTCGAAACGGTTAAAACGTCGCCATCGGATGAAAATGTCAAAACGGTCAACACGACGCCATCAGATGAAAATGTCGAACCAGTCAAAACGACGCCATCAGATGAAAATGTCAATACAACTACATCAGATGAAAATGTCAAAGCGGTCGAAACAACTACATCAGATGAAAACGTCGAAACGGTTAAAACGACGCCATCGGATGAAAATGTCGAAACGGTTAAAACGTCGCCATCGGATGAAAATGTCGTAACAGTCAAAACGACGCCATCAGATGAAAATGTCAAAACGGTCGAAACAACTACATCAGATGAACATGTCAAAGTGGTCGAACTAAAATACATCAGATGAAAATGTCGAAACGGTCAAAACGACGCCATCAGATGAAAATGTAAAAACGACGCCATAATGTTTAAATTGTGGGCAATGACGTCAATGAAACATGTGAAGTGCGATGTAACTTTCGCAATAAATTATCTGAGCATCTTAGTGCTGCAGTGTGTTCTTTTTTCTTCCCCATACTCTTAAATTTACATTGTAGATTTCTGTCATCTAAGCCCAAAGTGCGTGCACATGATGGGCTTTTGTCATAGCTCAGTGTCCGTCGTTCGTGAGTCGTCAAGTCTTCGTTTTAACGACTTTTTCGTTTAAACTGATCGGCAGATTTTCATGCAATGATCAATGGGTGAACCCGTTTAAAACTGATGGTGGCCCGAGGATCATTTTTTACCAAATGCTTATGTCATCGGGATTTATTGCTTGTTTTATTCTTAAATATAAAAATGACTTTATGAAAAGTATATACAACCTCAAGGTTTACCCCTTTCATATTTGGTATATGACACGATATAGTTGTCCTTAAGGTATATTTTCTGTTCTTATTATTATCATTTCCCTGTAGAAAAAAAACTAGCCACATCATGCAATAAAAGGGTTCATGTTGTCTTTAAGTTCCTAAGTAACAGATGACAGCACAATCAAATTCATACAAGCACGTATTTGGAAACCTCAAGAAAACGATGCTCACCAAATGCTGGTAATTAAACAAACTAGAATAGTATAAAAATTAGACAAAAATGTCGAAACAAAACGACTCTCTATGGATAACCTGTCTACAAATGGACTAAGAAATTTAGGTATTGAGTTGGTAATTGTTTTTTGATAACGTTTTGTTAAAACTAGACTGAATTACTTATTTTAAGTTCGAAGTTATTGTTTATAAAGAACGGGACCCCGGAAGTTGAATTAATAGGCTACTTTCGCAAATGTGGTTATTTCATATCAACAATAAATCAGCGTTTCGAAAAGCTGTTGAAATTCAATTAACGGTATGCGTTGAAATGCTTAAACCATAAACGTTTGCCAGTTTGTTCGGCATATTTCAACAGGCAATCTCGATATTGCAGATCCAAATATCAGTGAAGCGCGTCACTTTCTACGGACCTTTAAGCCTAAGAAATGGTCCCGAAATTATATCACTTTCATTCATGACGACATTTACCGCGACTCTTTCAAGAAAGAAGCTTACAACCATAGAAATGTATAAGCTACATATCCATTTCTCTTTCAAATAAAATTGCTAAACACAAAGACCGATGTTCTATATAAAACACAGACTTAAATCAAACGAATTTAAGTAAATGACGTCACAAAAGTCACAAATCTGTCAAACATTTTTGGCTGTATATGCCAACGACTAAATACCATCCTTGCAATCGACAGCGTTATGAAATCACGAAAGTTCAATTCAATGATTAAAACATTAAAACTACGAGCATCGCCCTTGTAATGCGTGGATTTGATTATTGTGTTGCGTGTCAATAAGTTGATTTGTCGTACAAATCAGATGTACATATACATAATTTACAACAACTTTTCGATTCATGTACGTATGACGAGTTCAATAGTTGCCATCTTACACACTGAATCTATGAAAGTTTTAAACGACAAACATGCTTAATCGCATGTTTCATCAGTATAAGTGTATAATGATGTGTTATTAATGCAAGAAAATTAAATATATATAATAGTTCTTGTTCTTATTTCTATGCAATTCATTTACCAAAGGCGTTCATTAGTCTACATGTATGTAGTATAGGTCATAGCAAACAAACAATTTAACACATAGATAAGATTATTTATTTTATGTTGCGTTGTTATTTGAATGTCAGCGTATGGACATTGGTCTTTTAATGCCGTTGGTATTCATCTATATGCTATATGCTTAATGGTTTGTGCAAAACATGTAGCAAATCAAGTATGTATTATATAGAGACAGCCTACGTGTTTATAACATAGTACAATCATCCTGCTTTAACGTAATTCATCCAGGTCTGTCTTCGGCCTAGTATACGTTGATTTCCGGGCGCCATTTGATTGAAGAATTGAAGAATGTTGTTTAACTTGGAAAAATGTTTTTGAGCCATTTTCGTATATCAGTGCTAAGTGACAAACCTTGATGAAAACGTATACAACGGTATGTCATAGAAATAAAAATGGTTCTAATGAAACAAAAATACATGCTAAAATAGCAAGGTTGTGTACCACAAGGATTAATTCTTGGGCCAATTTTATTTCTGATATATATATTAACGACATCCCATAGCTTCTTCAATAGTCAACAACTGATCTGTATTGAGGACAATTATAATTCTACAAATAAGGTACCGGCCTTCAATAGTCAAAGTATTCAATGTTCATTACAACATGATTTATACAATATATTTACGAGGTTTTCCTTAAACAACATGAGCAAACCACGAAAACATACACTTAATTCGTATTTAGTTTTAACGCATTATGTTATTCTTTCAAATAAATGATCGAGTCACCACGCATCTCTCTTTACAATAACTACTTTATAATTCCTAATTAATTCTTTTTTAATTCTGGACTAGTCTTCTATTAAATTAACGTATTAGAGTATGAAACAGGAATTATGTTAAATCTGATACATGTTGACATCTGTTGGATCATAGTTGTACACAATGTTCATCGACGCAGTCAAACTTGTGGGCAGTATCTTAAGGCTGACATTTAAAAATAGATGAACATTCCACATTGGAAATATAGTTTATGCTTTCAACTTGGTGTAATGCATTTTCTTCAATGTTTAATAACTTCTCCCATAAGCATGCGTACGGCTAAAACCAATCATTGAAAGTAGTATTATTGTGCAATTATTAAATGAGGTTCTGTTTTAATTGAAACAATACATTTTTTAATTAATCAGCTATTTGTTTTAAGGTATCGCCTTTTAAAATATCCCCGTTTTCTCTTGGGTTTTGTTTACAGAAAAAAAAATGTTTGTTATATGTGAGAAATAGTAAGAAATTGTTGTTATTTATTATTTGAACCAAATAAAAAGTTTGGATACGTACGTTCAATTTCGCACTTGAAACGTTAATAAGACATGAGAAATTAAGAAACTCTAGTAGCTACATTCACATTTCAGTAATGACAATTCATAACGAATGCAAGATAAAATTAAATGAGATTTATTTCACGCACAGACAATAACCCACAATGACACTATATAAAACAGTGAACTAATAAATAATTGACCGACAGTCCATGAAAGAGTGAAGAGAATGTGAATGAAGATCGTGCTGAACATTGTGGTGATTATGTTGAACTCGATGGACATCTACTTGCCGTAACGGGCACCGCCTGAAAAAGAACACACGAATAATATGATCGATACAATAATTATATGTCAGCAGGCAAGTCCACACATTGGAACATATGTAAACAAAATGTATCACATGTACAGTCCACCATTATGTTCAGTATGATGAACTTATATACTTTACTAGGAAAATCACATTACGCACAACAGAGAATTACAGCACATATGTTTCCCATGAAACAAAATGATAATCATTGGCCCGATTAAGAGTTTTATTAATTGCATTAAAAATGTTTCATGTTGACAAAAAGGTGTAAAATATAAAGGTTATATCTAAATGAATAACTATTTATAATCAAATAAAATGAACTTGGGAGATGTGCCTAGAATATAAACGCCCCGAGTGGGACCGGTTTGATATTGCATGTACCAGACTCATACAGGTATGTGATGCAGAAAGTAATTTCATCTACATCTAGATCCAAACCAGCCAGTTCACATAGGTAGGTCCAATACGGGATAAACGTATATCGTAGCAATGTACGGCAAACATACAGTATGTAACCTATTCATTGACATATATACAACATTACATACATCCGACGTGATCAGTCGATGTACAAAGTTTGGAAACATGCTGATAAGTATAAACATTGATAGTTAAACATTGCAGGACAGACACTAATAAGAACGAATTGTGTCTGGCTAAGCGAAGCATTTTTATGACGTCTAAAGACTGCCCTCTCTCTCTCTCTCTCTCTCTCTCTCTCTCTTTGGTTAGGGTTTAAAACCATTTACAGAAGACTTTATCGAGTATATTTGTATAGCAGATGAATTCGTCGCTATTAGAGACAACCACGTGGGTTTCCTTATGATCATCCGCTCTGCGTATCATAATTGCAAGGACGTCGCTTCACGTCACTAGTGTCGCACTCCCGCTTGCCTCGACCAGCGCATGCGCACTAGTGACATCAAAGCGTTACCACCAGACGTGCTAGTTTTAGCAACATCGAATTTGCCCTCGGCAGCGCGGTAATTTGCATGTTTGGAACGTTTAATTCTCAGTTTTTTAAGTATACGAAATGACAGCCTGTTAACTATTTAATTCTTCAGATCTAAGCTAGATTATTTATAACTATAAACGTATCAAGACAGTTTCGACTTACTAGCTATCATCCCAAGGCCTCCGTTGTTCAAGTTCATGCCATTCATGCCGTTGCTCATGCCATTCATGCCGTTGTTGATGCCATTCATGCCGTTTCTCATGCCATTCATCCCGTTGATGCCGTTCATACCGTTGTTAATACCATAACAACCATAATTCATCCAGTTGATATTGTTCATGCCGTTGTTCATACCATTCATGCCTTTGTTCATGCCAGTAATGCCGTTGTTGATGCCATTCATGCCGTTGCTCATGCCATTCATCCCGTTGATGCCGTTCATACCGTTGTTAATACCATCCATGCCGTTGTTCATGCCGTTGTTCATGCCGTTCATCCAGTTGATCATGCCATTCATGCCGTTGTTCATGTTCATGCCTGTTGATATACAATCTAATTATGTTAAGAACAGACAGCGCCATTTAAAAATAATATGAATATTTTGCTGACATGTGAGCATACATATCTGTCAATCTTAATCAAAGTGATCTATAATTTTATCCAAATCGCCATTCAAAAATATAATGTTTTCATCTGTATAGGTCATAACGCTATGAGGTTGTCATCAATAAATTGGAATTAACCAACCTGTAACAGAGGAGTGAGGCTAAAAGCCAGGACGGTGTACCAATGACCATAGAAACGTGGATGAAATTCACGGTAATTGCGTGTACAGGGGGATTTGTTTATGGACACACGCCTATAAATGACCATACAAATATTTAGCACTTAAGCCTCGCTCTGTAAAAATGGGGTTTCATGCATTCGTGCGTAAAGTGTCGTCCCTGCACGCCGCAAAGGCTTATCAGAAACGATAATTCCGTGTATATTGTATTCCTCGTTTAAAGGAAGGCTCTAATGGACGAAAATCTTGTTTAGGCGGAAAGTTTCGTCCTTGATTAGCCTGTGCTGACTATACAGGCTAATCTTGGACGACACTGTACGCACATGCATGACATCCCCTTTTCACAGAGCGCTGTCCATTTTTATGCTCGTTTTGAGCGTAAGGTTTTTCAAATTGAATGAAGACGAATGCCCGCTTGCGTTTGCAAACAATTCTTCCACTTACCATACATTACGAATGTATGCATACAATATACATCTTAAATATTATCCATATGGTGTCAAGAAGAACAAAACTGTACGGTTTTGAATCCGAAAGTGCATCATAACATGTTCAGCTTTTCAAGGATATGTATCCGGAAATTGGTTTGTCCGTTGCACAATTTGTTAAATCTTTAATTTGGTAATCCGCATCGGACAGGAGGACCATTTCATATGTCAACTTGAAGTAATTGTATTTGCCATTCTCGCTTAAAGACAACGGTTTAAAAAATAATTGTAATTGTTTCCTTTTTCCTGAAATATTTATCACAAAGTTATGTTATAAACAAGTCTGTTTAACAACTGCTTTGCAAAAATGTTTGGTACATTTCCAATTAATGATTTGGCGTCCTAACATCATGCTAGAAACGACATAATAAATGAATAAATGAAGTTTTATACGTGTAAAATACAAACTGTATATGTTAATGTATATATGTACGTTGTTAATAGGCCATACTCGAGACTTTTTGCATTTATATTTACGATTACGATTTTTCATTTATATCACTGTTTAGTTTTTTTTTAAACACAAAACCATCGGACATTGATCCCTTAACCCTTTGCATGCTGGGATATTTGTCATCTGCTAAAATGTCGTCTGCTGAATTTCTAAAATTAGCATTTTCTTCGATTTTTTTTTTCTAAGACCACTATCAGAATAGCAAACAGTTTGGATCCTGATGAGACGCCACGTTTTGGGGCGTCGCATCTGGATCCAAACTGTTTGCAAAGGCCTTCAAAATCCGGTTCCAGCGCTCAAAGGGTTAAACGAGGGTTGTTTTATAAGTCAATAGTTTCATCGAAAACCAGTTCTAGGTAATCATTTAATTGCTGAAATGAATATCATGTTCGTGACAATGGAATTGTTGTGTAACTAACCATGTTCTTGTACATTTTAGGCATCCATGTTTTGCTTACCTTTTTCTTGTTCATTTACGACAAATATAAGCAGTATATTCAAAGATTTTATTTTAGCAAATTTACTCTTATGATCGTTGAAAAATGAATATGCAGACATCCGCTTTTATTGTAAAAATATCAAATGCAAACAATGTACTTGCCGTTCATGAGTCCGGATACTGCAACATGGACGCTGGCAACACACACTGCTACTTTCATCATCATGTTTGCTTTTCTTGGTGTTGGTTCACTAAAACAGAAGTTGGACACTTTAATCTCCGTGTTTGAGCATCAGCGTTCAACGTATTTTGGCGTTGAAGTGAATTAGCCCTTTAAAGCGATGCTTCACATACATAAAATGGTTTTGGCTTAATTAAACCCAACCTTTCTACCACTGATACAGACATACAGGCAAGTGGTATCCTTTTTTTCAACTATACAAAGTTTTGCCGTTTTTTTTTTATATTTAAACATAGTACTTTTATAATATTGATATTTGCAATAAAGTAAAAGACGAATACCGTCGTTTCTTTTTGAGTTTGCAACTGTGTTTTGAGTCTAAAAAATTAAAAAGTAAATTGATGTCATTAGAATATTATAGCAAAATAATGTTTGTTTTGCTTAGCTTAAACGGAATGCTTTGCCTGTATGTCTGTATCAGTGGTAGAAAGGTTGGGTTTAATTAA
>VMBQ01015354.1:2069-12696 GCA_007657795.1 Dreissena rostriformis | reverse complement strand
TGGGAACAGAGTGGGCTGCATCCAACCAGCGCTGTGATAATTTCAAGGGCAATCTTCCCGCTTTGAGCCCCACGTACACCGTGATGTGCCGCAATATCATTGAGGTGTGCTGTATGAAGTCCAAACAGACCAACATGTGTGATGCTGGTGAGACATCGCGTCTTCAAAGTTACTCAGCAATATTTTGCACTGTTTTCGGAATGATTTGGGGACTCGTATTGCAAGATTTCGCTTCATAAAATCATATAACCTCTCAAGTAATGTGGCTATTTGGAACTTATATACCACAACTTATTTTGTTATGTTATTCTTTGTATCAATGTTTTTGTACATCCGGGCGTCTGAGTTAAAAATGAGTTAATTGCCACTGGATTTTGTTATAACCATGTTATTGAAGTGGATCCTTGTACCGGACCTTATAAGGAAAGGGCAATATCACTGATAAGGATTTTTTTTTACTGAACATTAGTGAATTGGGCTAAGTGGATTTTGTAAAAGAATTAAGTATGTGTCTGTGACAGGCATTGTTGTTATAACACTGTAAGTGATCATTGTTATTTTGAGATTGGCCCAGTTTGAATCAAAGCAAGTATTATCCTGCATTAATAAATGTAAGAAAAGTGTTTGCTTATGTTACTTTTTACCAAATTAGTAATTATGCACAATAAAAAAATGCACTATGTAAGATGTGCATTTGGTATGATAAGTAGCAGTATGTTAAACGAAAGTATCATCATAAAGCTGTTTGTCCGAGTTGACTGGCCCTACATTTAATTCTTTCCCACTCAGAAGCAAAGTGAAAATGGCAACCAGCATAAAACAAGAACAGCCTGTGAGTAGCTCACAGTCTGTTCAGGTTTTATGCTGTTTGCTGCTCAACAGTATCTTAGGGTTGGAAATGAAGCCTTTAAAACTTCAATCTAGTTAATAGAAAGATCTTTAATTTAATTTGATTTTCTAAGGGCTACAAACGTGTGAAGGGTATCTAAGAGGTTAAGGGTTAAGTTGGTGATACAGTTAATAATGACATGTTCTTTGTCAGGTACAACCAATGCCATGAATGGAGGAAGGTGTGCTGTGAGAGATGATGCACTAGCTGCCCTGTCTTATAAGGTGGGACATTATCTTGTAACTAATTGTGTCAGATTGTCTTTAATTGTTGTATTTAATATTTTCTAATTAACCTGTTACTGGTTCATGCTTTCCAACAGGGTGCGTTGCCTGTCCCTTTCACTTCTTATTCCACTGCTATTTACTTTCTCTGGGGGTGGAACACATTTTCTTGTCTGTTTTATCCATTGTGCACCATGTCAATATGTCTATCAATTTGATACTCAGTTTGTATGCAAGTTCTCAGGAAATAACATCTTGAATTAATTCAAACTAAAATTTTATATGCAGAATCCCTGATACTGAATTAAGGAAAGGCTAGCTATCAGATTATTTTGCTTCTACTTGTCAAGGTGATGAATATCAATAAAATCGGTCAAAACTATTTTATATCAGTATCTGAGGATGTTGGTGATGATTATGTTGCTGCAGGTGCTGCTGATGATAATGATGAAAGCCAATAGCTGCTTTCCGCCATCTTTACACATACGCTGCAGACATCTTTTACAATACATTATTTTCCTACACAGGAGTGCTGCCAGTGTTGTCAAATGGGACTGTCCGCCCGCCAGGCCGGTATGAGATGTACAGCGCCCTCTATTGGCAACCCCTGTGACTTCACGTTTGTCAAGTGCTGCCGTAACAGCACCAGCACTAATGGTGGAAACGGAGTGACCAACCCCAACGAAATACCTGACGATAGTAGGGAGGAGGGAGGTGAGAATGAGGGTTTTTGTTAGCCTTTTTTGTCTCATCTGGTGTGGGTAGATTAACTATTATGTGACTGAAATACTTTTGAATTCAGAGAAAATAAACAAAACAAATATAGAATTAATAAAACAAGTATATTAACTGAATATTGATCAAGTAGCTAAAATGATATTATTGAATCATGAATGAGACTTCATTTGCATTTTAAGTGAGTTTTTACGTCTACTAGATAAAGACAACATGGTTCGAAACTACCCGTCACATTATATTAAAAATGTTGTCATTTTATTTCGAACCATAAATATTGAATTAATTATTTAGGAGATGCTTGCATGCGAAAGTACATATTTTGATTAAAATTTTGATTATTCTTAATTGAAAATGTCAAATGACTTGATATTTTATGTTGGACAGCTTATTAAATTGATCAAGAAGTAACATAACAGTATTAAAAAGATCGTTAACAAAAACCATATGGAACAAAAATATCCTGCATCGCTCTATGGCTATAGTAAACACTCTAGAAATCACTTTTTTCCCAATCTTTATAAAATGTTATCAGAAAATATATTCAAATCTTTGCATAGTTCAAAAATGGTTCTGGTCCTTTTTAAAACTAGGACGACACGGTGTCGTGACAGTTTTCCTTATCAATCAATATCTTGGTGGTAAATGGTCTACAATTGTTATGAAAATATCACAAAAGCTGCTCAAAACAGTTCACTTCATTCTGGACTTAGGTGAGCAACCTAGTTTTTTTGGACCAAAGTTTTGCCGAACTAGTTGCGCCTTGTAGGCATAATAGCTTAGTAAACTTCACTTATTAACCAAATCCCAATATACTTTGTGAATTTATAACCTTTGAATTGCCTAGAATCAGCCTTTAAAGATGTTTTCTTCCTCCAACGGTTTTTATCTGCTTATTGCAAAAGATGTCACAAATATTTGGGATAGTACTAGGTTATATCTAAGCACACAACACAGTCACAGTCTTCAAAAGTCAGGTAAGTTTCATCAAAACATAATTTAATGCATTTTAATTGCCCTTCATTTTGAATACAAATGTATACGAGCCTCACTCTGTGAAAAGGGGGTTAAATGCATGTGCATAAAGTGTCGTCCTAGATTAGCCTGTTCAGACCACACAGGTTATCAGGGACGACACTTTCCGCTTTATGATATTTTTCTTTTACAGAAAGTCTCTTCTTAGCAAAAATCCAGTCAAGGCCGAAAGTGTGGTCCCTGATTAGCCTGTGCAGACTGCACAGGCTGATCTTGGATAAAACTTTACGCACATGCATTAAACCCCCTTTTCACAGAGCGAGGCTCACATGTTTGGACTGGTATATATATTTTCAGAGAGGGAGGACATTGATGAGTGTGCTATATTTGGAGCTGAGCAGATGTGCAGTCAGATTTGTCGTAATACCATTGGCTCATTTCGATGTGAGTGTAATCGAGGATTCAAACTAGCAATGGATGGAAGGACGTGCTATAGAGATGGTATGTTGTTGTTTTTGTAGTCTGCAGGGTATTAACACTATAAATTTGTTATATTCTATTGGGCTGCTTAGTTTGTAGCATGCATCTGCAAAAAATGATCGGTTAATATATTTCACATGAGTGACAAAAAACCTAGAACAAAAACAATAAAAGTCGCTAGAGTCAATCTTAGCCATATTTCAAAAGTAATCCCGTTGTTTTCACATACTTGCCTTTAATTCTTTCAGGATTTCAATTAATTTGAAAATAAGGAGTCAAAAGACCTTATGCTATATTATGCTTTAACATCTCATGGTAAAATAAAATGTTCAGTGGTGAATATACTTACGGACATAGTTATTTTGTTTCTGCATATTTGTTTAATGTTCTGCAAATGTTGCTCTGCATAAACTTTACAAAATTAATGCCAAAAACACTAATTGTGTGAAATAAGCACGTATTTTTAAGTTAGCTTCCTCGTATATTGCATTAAAATGATGCACGTTAGATGAATTGCATAAGTCGAAAGTGAGAAAATTGCAAAATAATTGCGACCTTCTAAGGAAGGGTCAATGTGTGCAACAATGCTGTTTTCTTCTTAACACTGAACATATGTCTGTTCTCGACAAAGTGAAATATGGAATGGATGACAATATAGTTAAGCCAACATGTATTGTAGACTATTGTAGTCACAAGGGAGAATTATATTTGAGTGACCAAATAAATAAATACAATCAGACACAAGTAGAAAAAGGGGTGGTTTACACTATTCTTTCACCTGATTAATTTTTCAATAATAGATGCCTGCCAGCTATACTGAAAATTTAGTAGTGAAGAACAAAACAAAAAAAGATCACAGGAATTTCAGGAATGCTCTTTTTGGCTTCCCTGATCACAGCTAGAATCTGGACAATTATTCTCCTTCAATTGAAATCCCTTTAAATTGGCTTATATGAGCCACAAAATGCGAAAATGGGTCTTATACCATGTAAGGCCAGTGAAGCTAGTCTGTGCATCGGGGCTGTCTGGTCAGGGGCTTCCCTGTCCGCTTTAAAGTCATGCAAGATTTTGTGTTCTTATAAGTGGACAGGATAGCTCCTGATTAGACTGCGGGTATGAGCAGGCAGGTCTTGAGATACGCTTTCCACATATGACTTAAGACCCATTATCGCGTAATGCTGTTCATGTTCTTCTTTATGAAAGAATGGAACAAGTATGAAACACTTTGCAATGAAGCTATCAGAGTCTTCAAGGTGTATCTGTGATAACATTTTGTTTTTGTGATTTCTTCACCTGCTCCTTTTGTGTTGTTGACCCTGCGGCCATACTTGGCTGGCTAAACATAAATGTTTAAATTAGTTTTGAAGATTTTGAATAAATTAAAATAAAATATTTGAAAATAAATTTTATAAAAGGTGTGTCTTTCTTCCATGTACTTGCTTGACAGCTCCTTGTACATACTATATTATGGCAGGTTTATGTTTTTCGGTTAGATAGTTTCTCAGTAATGGCTTGATTCAAACCTAAAACACGCACTTTTCCTTTTACAATGATCCAACAAATAAAGTTTATATGTTATTATTGACAATAAAGTCCTATTGTGTGTGTGCTGTTTTACAGATTGTCAAACTGGCCTGGCCTTCAATACAGTGACCCAGCGCTGTGAAGGTAAATAAGATCATAGTCAATCTACAAATTGTTAACCCTTTGCATGCTGGGAAATTTGTCGTCTGCTAAAATGTTGTCTGCTGAATTTCTAAAATCAACATTTTCTTCGCTTTTTTTCAAAGACCACTATCAGAATAGCAAACAGTTTGGATCCTGATGAGACGCCACGTTCTGTGGCGTCTCATCTGGATCCAAACTGTTTGCAAAGGCCTTCAAAATCCGGTTCCAGCGCTCAAAGGGTTAAGCAATACTTTACTAATCGTGCCTTTCATTTAAAATATAAAGTCATAAACGTTGCCAAATGTGTTTTCTTTTTGCCACAATTTTGACAGCTTCTCTATGTTTTGAGTAGAATTGTACAGTTTTATACTTTGTTTAATCTGTAGTGACATTTACTTTACACATATAATGTAATTTAATGTAGTCATTATTATAAAGTGCATGGAACATTTTTCTTCGTTGAATTTGTTATTGTATCACTCATATTTTCTGATGCATACTATCTGTTAACTGATTTTGATTTGTATACAGATATTGATGAATGTGTTATTGGCACCCACAACTGCTATAGCACAGGTGAAGTGTGCCGCAACAGACAGGGAGGGTTTGACTGCGGCTGTGAAGATGGATTCCACAGGAACCAAACAAATACCAAGTGTGAAGGTTAGTTAACTCATTACCACTCAGATAGGCACTTTGACGCTATTTCAGTCCCTTAGAAAATCAAATTCAATTTGAGACCTTTCTTACTTAATTTAAGTTTTAAAGGCTTCATTTTCAACTCTAAGGTACTGATGTGCAGCAAACAGCATAAAACCTGAACAGACTGCGAGTTACTCGCAAGCTGTTCTGGTTTTATGCTGTGTGCATTAGCCATTTTAACTTCCCTTTTGAGTGGGAAAGGGTTAAGCTTGCATATCGGTATGTTACCTCCATGGAGCAAAACATGTAAATACAAGTGTATGATAAACATTGTACATTCAAATGTTGTTATTTCGAAGTTGTAGGGACCAACCAAGATAGTTTGATAGAATTATTGTATCGTTAAGAAAAGTTCTGTTTGATTATGGAAAATATTTAAAACGGTAACCTTACAGATTACCATTTTTTTTGCTTCAAAATAATTATAATTTAAAATTAAACAAGATGAATTTTAACCAATTTAGGTTAAGAACAAATAAATTCGGGACAATAATAATAATTTGAAATAAGACTGACTTTGAATAAACAGATTTCAAAAAAATACTTTTCAAATGTAATTTGAAAGTAATATATTTGACTTTGTTTGGCTGTTATTAAAGTTCTTCATTTTGTGTATGATACAACAACAAAGTCATCACAACAGGTCTTTCATCATTATTTGGCGGCATTCATTCAACAAATATTTAATTTCTGTAATTATTCTAAATTTTCGGACATTTTTTTTTTTCTTGTCCGAAATTTAGACATACAAAATATTTTAAAAAAACATGTGGCCGAAAATAAAAAAAACAAAAAACTAGTTTTTTTACAAAATTTAGAATCACTAAAATATTGTATTGACTATCGTATATGGGTATGCAATATGTATAAAGTCAATTTTGTCACGAATAAAAGCATATACTTGTAAAATACCACGCTCTATAGTATACATTACTTTATATATGTTTCACTTTAAGCTGTTGGGTTACACCATTGTTTTTTACCGGTATACATAGTAATTTACCCAATAACCCAAATGTAATCGTCAATTGCTTTAAGGCATTAATCTGCCAGGATAAATAACCTAATCCTGTTGTAAAAACACAAGATCAAAGTGTAACCAGATAAGCGCAACAGTGCAGAATTCTGGTAAAAAGTATTGTAAAATAAACTGCCAGAAACTTTAGAGTCAATAATTATTGACGAAATCCTGCATGTCCGAAAATTTAGAGTCACGTAAAAAAAAATATTATTTTGGCTAAAAACGGGATTGTCTGAAAATTCAGAAAGAGTGATCGAAAAATTAAGAGTAATTATGGTAGTTGCATCCACTGGCTTATCCTTTATATGTAGTCAACAAGTTGTTACAGACAGTATTGATACTTTTGAATAGTAAATAATCAAAATGGTCCCTTTATTTGTTCTTTTATCACAAGTTTGCAGGGTTCTATCCGCCTCAAAACTTTCTGTAGCTAACTTTCACCTATATCATCCCAATTCTACTCATTATACGCCCGTTTTTCAAAACGGGACGTTTTATAAGATCACCCTTTGCGGGCTGCGGCGGTCGGTCGGCAGCGTCCACATCAGTGTCCGCTCTCTAATTCAAATGCTTTTCATCCGATCATCACCAAACTTCTTCCGAAGTTGTATCTAGACAATATCTAGGTCAAGTTCGAATATGGGTCATGCCAGGTCAAAAACTAGGTCACGGGGTCACTTAGTACATTTCAAGGATTTAGCATGGTGTCCGCTCTCTAATTGAAGTTGTTTTCATCCAATCTTCACCAAATTTGGTCAGAAGTTGTGTCTAAATGATATCCAGGTCAAGTTCAAATATGGGTCATGCCCGGTTGTAAACTAGGTCATGAGGTCACTTAGTGCATTTCAAGCATTTAGCATGGTGTCCGCTCTCTAATTGAAGTAGTTTTTATCTGATCTTCACCAAATTTGGTCAGAAGTTGTGTCTAGATGATATCTAGGTCAAATGGTAAAGTTATCAAGTTGTCCAAAACCTTCAAACAGGCGTATCTTGTGACAGTTTGGCACTCTTGTTTTTCTTATTTTATGGGGTGCAATAATTAACAAAATTCTTTAGCCAAAAGGGCTAATATGTATCCATTGGCAAATGACAGATGGAGCCCAGGACTTCGTACATCTTAACATGAACATATTTCAGATATTGACGAGTGTGCCCGGAGAATGGACTCGTGTACATCGTCCCAGCGCTGTGAGAACACAATTGGTTCGTACGCCTGCAGACGCATAGTACCTTGCGGTACTGGGTGGACGCTGGATGAAAAAACACAGAAGTGTACAGGTAAACCTGCAATTAAACAGGAATGTACAGGTAAACCTGCAATTTATAAATGAGGGTATAGGTAAACCTGTAATAAACACAGGAATGTATAGGTAAACCTGTTATAAACACAGGAGAGTATAGGTAAACCTGCAATAAACAAATGAGGGAATAGGTTAACCTGTAATAAGCACGGAATGTATAGGTAAACCTGTTATAAACACAGGGGTGTATAGGTAAACCTTCAATAAACACAGGAGTGTGTAGGTAAACCTTCAATAAACACAGGAGTGTGTAGGTAAACCTGCAATAAACACAGGCGTGTATAGGTAAACCTGTTATAAACACAGGGGTGTATAGGTAAACCTGCAATAAACACAGGAGTGTGTAGGTAAACCTGCAATAAACACAGGCGTGTATAGGTAAACCTCCAATAAACACAGGAGTGTCAAGATAAACCTGCAATTAACATGTTGTGCCTTCTAATATTGTCAATATCAAACAACAGTTTCATGCTCAATCCGTGATGCATCTAACATGCTTTATTACAGATGATGAAGACAGCACTGACAATTTTTTGTGCCTGTAGCTTATAAGTTTAGTTTAAACCTATTTATTTTAGCTCGATTGCATTTAAAATACTTACTTCTTATTTGAAACACTCTTGAGTCCTCTTCCTGAGTCTAAACCATTACTTGGTGTCTTTGAGGGGGTCTAAAGAACTCCCCCACTGTGGGGATTTAACATGTGACCTCCCGGTTGCTGGGCGGACACCATATCCATTACACCAATCTTTGTGTTCTTAGTAAACAGTCATCTACGCTACCAGTATTTCGACTTGTTTTTTAATCTGTAAGATGCCAATTAGAAGCAATAATCCAAGCATATGATCGTTGATCATCGTTCTATTCAAAGAGACAATTTATTGGAAGAATTGTGTGAAAACCTAATTTTGTAGTGTACTTGAAGTTTGCTCATTGCAATATCACAATTTGAGCCACGTTCTGGGGAAACTGGGCTTAATGCATTTGCGTAAGTGTCATTTTAGATTAGCCTGAGCAGTCCCCAATCAGACACGACACATGCAAAGTCAATTTTTAGGAACATACTTGAGGATTGGGGCTTTTAATTTTTTTAATTATACCTGTATCTTATTGTAAAGTTTCATGCAAGGACATTTTACTTGAGCATCAATATCTAAATTACTTCAAAGGCGTGGTATTCGGGAAAGTACACATCTTTCACACCTTGTGAAAGCCGCATTTTAAATAGGCGTAATAATCCATGCCCGTTTTTATTGTCAATAAATGAAATTCAACTCTTCTAGAATAAACAATTAACTCAGATATTTATTTCTCAGACTTACACAGTCGTACAAAGTATGTTGACTTCAAAAAGTCAATAATGAGGTTGATGTGTTTATTTATATATTTCTATTGTTTACAAGTCATTGGCTAAAACATGTATAGAATTTAAATTACCAAAAAAATAATGTTTTTTTTTATGATAAATTAAAGTTGGAGTATATTTACTTTATGTTTAATATATCTTCGCTTTCTTTTTTTACACACAATTTTCAGATGAGAATGAGTGTGAGTTGAAGACAGACAACTGTGGTCAAGGTTACGAGTGCTTTAACATAGAGGGCTCGTTCCGCTGCAACCCGAAACGCTGCCCAGAGGGATCGAGGTTCAACTTGAGGACAGGGCAGTGTGAAGTAGTTAACTGTCCACGGGGATTGAGGGCTGCAAATACTAGCCTTTGTGTTGGTAGGGGTCTCCTTGTCTTTGAAAACTTTTTTTTTTTATGATAGTTACTAAAACTGCTTCATGTAGTAATCAAAGCGCTGAAGGCACTGAAGTTGTTCGCTGTTGTCGTCCTTGATTAGCTAGTTCGCATTGCACAGGCTAATCAGTGTGCACAGCTAATCAGTGTGCACAGGCTTATCTTATTTGACACGCATTAAGCCCTATTGTCCCTGAAAGCAGCGAATATGTACAGATTTCAATGATACACACTAGACTGGCCGATGTCGTCTTACAAGCTGGTAAATACAATCACTGCTGAAGTAGAGCAGACGCTCCTAAGCCATGTAAGCATTCATCGTCTGCAGTGCAGACAGGCAGCGGTAATCGTTCCTAGCATAGTGAGTTACGGTTCGATTATATAGAATTTTTGTTGTTGTCTATAGTATACCTGTAGTAATTGGTGAACTCATGTTCAACATTTTATTAATTGAGAACTGTGAATGTAAACAAACTTAACCTTTCACTATTGCATTGTTAGCACCCGTGAATACAAAAGATCGCCGCTACCTGTTGAGAACAAAAGAATGTTTCCCACGCATATCAAATTTAACCCCGCTGTAGTAGCATGCGCTATGAATGAGGTTACACAACATCCCACTATACTTGTTTATCAGCATCTATTAATACAACCTCCGCGCAGAGATTTGACTGGAACCAGCATAGCTGGATCAAATACACACGCATTGAACTATGTTCATTATGGAAAATGTTATGTAAATAATACTCTTCCGCACAGCGAACTATTTCTAGGCGCGTATGCTTACAGGTTCGTTCGTTGGTGAAGGGTAGTTAAGGCTTCTAAGCACATACTGATTTGATAACCATGCTCTGTAACTTTAGTCGTGAGCTAACGCTCACAACTAAAAAC
>VMBQ01015352.1:0-12881 GCA_007657795.1 Dreissena rostriformis | reverse complement strand
TGGTGACATTGTTCTTGAAGTGGTAGATGGGACAGTCCTTGACACACGTGGAGTTGCCTTGGTTGCCCGAACGGTAGTAACGACACTGGGGACAGTTGACCACACCCTCTGTGGTACATGTCAGGCACAGAGGGTCACAAGGCTGACACACCTGAAGTTATGCATCTAACATTTCAATATGAGCCTCGCTCAGGGAAATCTGGACTTAATGCATGTACGTAAAGTTTAGATCTAGATTAGCCTAGAAGAGACTTCCTTTAATAAAACAAGTGCAATAAAAGCGGAAAGTGTCGTCCATGATAAGCCGGTGCGGACTTGACGGGCTAATTTTGGACTACACTTTACTCACATGCATGAAGCCCAAACTTACTGTGCCACATGGCATATTTAAATGTTTTTATTTTGCGGTGTCCAAAGGCTGTACACATTTTACAACAAACCAGAGGATTCAAATTTATGTGCATACCTCAGGAAAATAATAAGTGAAAAGATTGAATACAATGATCCACAATATTCATATTAAGATATTGCTCAAATGCATCATATGTCCTACGAACTACAAACACTATGAAGATATGGCAGCCTTTATTTATAAACATTATTAAAACTAAGCACAATATGGAATTCGAGTTCCTATCTTCAAATAATTCATTACTAAGTTACACTTTTCAACTACAACATGTTATAATATGAATACTCTAAATATACTACAGGGCTTCGAAAAAACTAATGGTCTAAGTTTGAAATTATCGATTTTCCTCACATTCTCAAATAAGTTATATCGAGTTTTTGACAAAGTATTTTCTTTTTAATACTGAAAAAGTTAATTAATTAGTTCAGTTTAATGTAGATGTCATTTGAAATATAGAAAAACACATGTACCAAAGAAAAGTATTACAAATACATATTGACCTGTTTCTTGTTCAAGGGATAGTTGGGGACAACGGATCGATACTGGGTCGAAAAGTACCCGGCAGGGCACAGGTCTCGATCCATGGGCAGGCAGCGGACCGTATCGTTCTCCTGAGTTCTATTTATAGCCAGGACACATGTCATACAGCCTCCAAAACCAACATGTGTCTGGTTGCCTGAACATCTAAAACAATTCGAAGTGGAGTTTTATTTCATATACAATGACCTTTTAAAGAAGGAAACATAAAGGGTAAATATTAAAAGCTTCTAGACATACTTGTGTACCAATAAAATTGTAACCACAATGCAATATTCCTTGACAGCTCTTCAGTGTCATCAGCCTTGTTTGTCCAGTTGATGATATAACCTTTTGTTGTCAAAATAAGACAATTTTGCTCCATTGTGGAGTCGATAATTCTGTTTTCAAAGCCATTATGATTTTACCCCCACTTCTTTACATGCATGAAATAATACTTGTTTTTGTTGCATTTTCAATGTGTTACAGTTTGTGTATTACAGACGTTCAACATGGTGAAAGGATTACGTCATTTACATGCAAGAAGTAAACCAAATAGATATGAGCCTCACTCTGGCTAATCTGGGACTAAACTTTACGCAAATGCATTGAATCATGTATTCCCAAAGCGAGGCACATATACAAATATGGTGTCTAAAAACAAGTTAGGTTTTGAAACAATGCGATACATAAGACTAAAGTCTACCCTTCATCACAGGATGGGTCACACTGTCGGCAAATATTGTTCTCATCTGGGTAGTAGTAAGGGGCCGTAAGCAGGGGCGCAGGGCACTCACTCATACATTCAGATGTGTTGTTCAGGCCAAGGAATTTCACATATTTGCAAGCTGTACACTGGGTGGCGTTCTGTGGAAGAGAAATTATGCAGTCATTTTATATCCATGCAAACATCGTTATCAAAACCTTTGACAGTGTAAGTATGTCCATTATTAGATATCAGCACATAATAAGTACATTTTTTTAGGCAATACAGGTCATAAATAGTAAAATGTGATTTAATATATATAATTGGTAAATGTATTCAACACATTTGATAGCGAATAGCAAAGTTAATATGTTAACAAAGAAATTGCTTCGTGTGCACCGAAATACTTCTAAACAAGAGATGTTTGTTAAAACATGTATGCCCCTGACTTGCAGCAAAGTTGTCCCTCTGATCTTGACCTTATGTCTCTTGATTTGAAAATCACAAAGAGGTCATGCTTCCTCAAGACTAACCAGGATAATAATTAATATGAACAATCCCACCGGTTTTAAGTCCTTTACAAATCACATATTACATCAACTGTTTCTATTTTATGAAACTACCATCAGTTTATAAAATGGGTCAGCTTTATTGAGATCAGGATAACAGCTATTGACAACTGCCTTACTAGATTAAGAGGTTCGGGAGAATGGCTGTAAAAAAGACTTTATGACCCATCCCCGAACTAGTTATGTGGAAATACAGAGGATCACACTGGCAATACTCAAATTTTTAAGTACATTTCCATACAAATCGATCTAGACGGCCCTGTGACAGTTACGAAATACACCCTCATGGAGCAATATTCATCAGCATTGACTTTGTAAAGCTATCAAACTAAGAACAATGACCATTTTCTTTTGATAATTTAAACTAACGGCATCACTTTTTAAGAACATGATAGGATAAATATAATGCAAGGTATGTGTCGAATACAAATATTTATTTGCTTGGCCGGATAGCATAAACAAATCATCAAGGCTCGTATTTCAGGTTTTATAAGCTTCAATTAATTAGCATAGCTTTATTCACAAAACTAGTGTTCGGTATTCTCTATGAGCTGACTCACCGACCCATGACAGCCGACAGCACACTGTTTATCGCAGTATTCAACACAAACCTAGTATTCTCTAAGAGCTTACTCACCGTTCCATGACAGCCGACAGCGCACTGCTCAACGCAGTATTCAACACAAACCTAGTATTCTGTATTCTCTATGAGCTTACTCACCGGCCCATAGCAGCCGACAGCACATTGCTCATCGCAGCTCCTGCACATGTTGCCGGGAACATCATACTGCATCTCATCGCTGCAGTTTGCCACGCACTTGCTGCTGGCCTCGAGTCGCTTGTTCTTGCAGCGGAGGCACATGCCGGGCCCCGGACCCCAGCAGCCGTGCTCTGAGCACTCCACATCACACCGCTTATTTTCGGCCTCTGTACAGGCATAGGGAGGAATGGGGTCAACATTTTCATGAGTACGGTGAATATGGAGGGCATGCTCTCTGGGTAAAACTATGTAAAATAACTAACCTTTAGTAAGTCACACTATTATTACTATTTGAGATGTGGTCATTTAAACTTTATAATGAATTTAGAAGTTCCCCTATGTAAATAAAATTTGTCACATAAGTAACTTAATGAATTGTTAACGAGTTGTTTATGTTTAAGTTGACACGTTTTATAAACAAGACATTTGTCCAAATGCCAATGTGGCCCCCATATTCCAATTTTGTCTCAAAACTCCACGTATGTGAAAACCAGCTGTGTATGGTCAAATTTGACTTTACATCCTAATTGTGACCTTGAACTTTGACGTAATGAGGAAGGAAATACATATGACACTCAGTCTCCTCCTGGTTGTATTGTGGTAAGTTTTTAAAAATAACATAATTATTGACAAAGTTAAGCTATTTTTGTACTTCAAGAATGCTCAAATGATTTTGTTGTAGCCACATAACTGCCCCGTCTCATTATATACATGTTTTGGACAGGATCCATATCTCATTCGTTAGATAAATCACGAGTAGAAATGTTCAAAGCAAGTTCCATGAAGATTGCGCAAACAATTGTAACTTCTGGAGTGCTCACAAGCTTTTTCTTTAATTTGACCCAGTGGTCTAGTGTTTGATCCGACATGACCATGATTTGATCTTATAGGAGGTATCATTAGGAAAAATGTTCTCATCAAAAATCATGAAGAATGGGCAATAAATGGAGCCTCTAGAATATTTACAAGCATTTTCTTTTATGTTATCTAATGACCTATTTGTTCGCCCCATCTGACCCAGTTTCAAACTTAAAAGAGATATCATTTGGAAAAATGTACTGACCATATTTCATTAAGATCGGGCAACAAATTAAGCCTCTAGAGCCTTCAAGCACGAACATGCTTTCTTTATTTAATCTAGTGACACATTTTGTTTAGCTCACATGACCCAGTTTCAAACTTAGTTTAGATTTGATAGGGACAAGTTTCACGAAGATTTGCTTATAAATGTGGCAATTAATGCGTGAATAAGGTTTCACTATGGCCGTATATGAAAAACTGCCCCTCTGGCGGCCATTTTCGTCAAGTTACAGGAACCGTTTTTCAAATGCAGCCGAGATATTATTAGAACAAAATAACTTGACTAAGTGTTGTCAAGATTGGACTGTAAGTATGACTTCTAGAGTGTAAACAAGATTTTAGTATAGCCAAATAATAAACACTGCCCCGCCCCCTGCCAGCCATGGTTTTAAACGGACCGGAACCATTTGTTAACTCGACCCATAAGATATCATTAAAACAAATGTTCTGACCAAGTTTAATGAAGATTGAACTGAAGAATTGACTTCTAGAGTGTTCACAATGTTTTACTATAGCCTCATCAGGAAAACTTCCCCGCCATCTGGCGGTCATGTTTTCCAAGGAACCGGAATTATTTTTTAGCACAGACAAGATAGCATTCGAACAAATGATCTGACCAAGTTTCATGAACATTGGATTATAAATTGGACTTCTAGAGTGTTAACAAGGTTTCACTGTAGCCATATATGGAAAACTGACCCGCTCTCCGGCGGCTATGTTTTTTCAGCGAACTGGAACCATATTCATATGCATAAAGCCCCTTCCTAGATTCAAAAAACCTCTACAGCAAAAATCCCATGACTTTCATAATGTCACTTAATATTTTTTTTAAGTTTCCATTGTCTTGCAATAATTATCGATAGTACTCTGATTATATTAAGGTATGATAATTACCAAATGCCTGATTAAGCAGCGATTAATAACCAGATGGAGTGCAACAGTTCCGTAATTCCTACCTATCTAAAACCTTTCCCAGTAATTGCCTCAAATTTGACCTTATTACCTCGTGGGCAGCGCAGTTCTAATTATTGTGTTATAGCTGTAATTTTCTTGTGGTTCTATGTAATTACCGTATTGGAAAACCATCCTTGAAAAAAAAAACAATGCAAAGAGTTTTAATGCTCAAGTGTTTTATACATAATTTCGTGGCTGAACTGGCCTTATGTTTATACACAAGTTTGATAAGGCATTGTTGGTTTAATTTCCAACAGCAGCCTTTACCAGATATCAGACTCAGGGTCTGAGGACAATACATGATATTGATTTCCAAGCACAATACATGTAAGAATGTCANAACAAGTTTGATAAGGCATTGTTGGTTTAATTTCCAACAGCAGCCTTTACCAGATATCAGGCTCAGGGTCTGAGGACAATACAAGATATTGATTTCCAAACACAATACATGTAAGAATGTCACTTAATTATTGGATTAAAATAGTGTTGTTGTTTTTATATTATTATAGCTCAGAAATCAAATGAAAATTAAACTGATAAATATCATTTGAGCATGCACATGTCTGCATTTGCAAACCAGACAGTTAGAGAAAATATGTTTATTAGTATGTTAACAATTTACACATTTCGCTCACCACTAGCAGTAGAATCCACCAGTAGAATGCAGATTGCATATACAACAGCAACTGGTGTCCACATAGCTTTTGTTTAGTATTCCTTCAAATCACAGTCGCATCTGTTCACGTCCACAAACGAGTTTTGTGAAACACTCAAGGTACAAAAATACTTCAATAATTTGTTCAAAATCTCCAACGATTTAAAAATGTCCATAAGTCATATAAAGTAATGACAAGTATGTCATTGAAATGTTGGCTTTTCACTGACTTGTAATTGTCAGAAGAACAAGTGTTGAAAGCATTCAATTATATTTGATTTCCGTGTTCAACGGTAACACTTCGAACATCTATAGAAACGGATATGTATACTTTGAATTGGAAGAGAGTAGTTCTTCTTTTTTAATTGAAACATAAGAATTTACTTCCCATTGAAAATACATGTTCTCGTTAAACAATACACTTTCTAAATATGACATTAAAGTGTCATCAGAAGAAAGACTTTTACTATCTCTTTGTAGAAATAGTTTTTTTTTTAATATGTATGACGCAACAAAAACTGCTATTTGCACTCAAAGGCCACTGCTATTCAGGTTTTTGAACATATTAGGTGTTCCGTAAATAAAATACACGTTTCTGTCACTGCAAACTCAATCCGGGATCTTGTCACAAATCAAGTATCTACTTTCTAGAAATATTGATATTTATAANTTATAAATATCATTTGAGCATGCACATGTCTGCATTTGCAAACCAGACAGTAAGAGAAAATATGTTTATTAGTATGTTAACAATTTACACATTTCGCTCACCACTAGCTGTAGAATCCACCAGTAGAATGCAGATTGCATATACAACAGCAACTGGTGTCCACATAGCTTGTGTTTAGTATTCCTTCAAATCACAGTCGCATCTGTTCACGTCCACAAACGAGTTTTGTGAAACACTCAAGGTACAAAAAAAACTTCAATAATTTGTTCAAGATTTCCAAGGATTTAAAAATGTCCATAAGTCATATAAAGTTATGACAAGTATGTCATTGAAATGTTGGCTTTTCACTGACTTGTAATTGTCAGAAGAACAAGTGTTGAAAGCATTCAATTATATTTGATTTCCGTGTTCAACGGTAACACTTCGAACATCTATAGAAACGGATATGTATACTTTGAATTGGAAGAGAGTAGTTCTTCTTTTTTAATTGAAACATAAGAATTTACTTCCCATTGAAAATACATGTTCTCGTTAAACAATACACTTTCTAAATATGACATTAAAGTGTCATCAGAAGAAAGACTATTACTATCTCTTTGTAGAAATATTTTTTTTTAAATATGTATGACGCAACAAAAACTGCTATTTGCACTCAAAGGCCACTGCTATTCCGGTTTTTGAACATATTAGGTGTTCCGTAAAAAAAAAAATCACTTTTCTGTCACTGCAAACTCAATCCGGGATCTTGTCACAAATCAAGTATCTACTTTCTAGAAATATTGATATTTATAAGGTTTAGTGACTGTTTAGTGTCAACTCACGGAAGCATTAGTTTCAATGTGTATATTGATCATCTGTTATATGATCTGTCACGCTCAAATATGTGTATGTGTCTGATTATCGATAACTTTAACTGTTCTATCGTGTTTTACTTTCAAACCAAAGAACAATTCATAACGATATGGCTGATAAAGCCGCCAGAAGTCCCAGCTTGTGATAGCGAGTGTCATACCAATGGGCCATAATCATAGCTTTCTGTTGGAAGGGGTAAACTTCAGTCAGATTAAAGAGCGTTTGATTTAGTGAGTGAAGTGTCTGTGAAGATCAGTTTACTATGTTAGTTCACCCATTAATATGACTATGCGTACTAAAACATAAACGCCAATTGGGAACAGTGTTTTATTAATATTAAGAAACCCCTATACATATAACATACTCGTATACAAAACAGTTTTTAAGCTTTCGATCGCTTGATATTATTTGTAAAAGAATTGCAAAAATATATGCAAAAAATTCACTTATACCTGTTGCGCAAAAGGGTTTGGTTTCCGAATGACACTCGTAAGTACGTGGTATCTTTCTGGTCTTTATAAATAACCGAGAAGGAGGCGCCTGATTTGACTTACATGTATGCCTTGTATTAACGAATTGTGTAGTATGTAAACAGTATGTGAACAGACAGGTAATGCTGAATTTGACAAACGTATAATAATATAACATTTATTCGCGAAACTACAACTACTTGAGACAAGTTTTTGCAGAGAATTCACTGAGAGTAATATAGAGTTTAAATAAGTATTTCAAATTAGATATGGATTTTTCATATTTTATTTTCATTGCTTGTAGTGTTAATATATATGTAAATCATCCAAAATGATTTTTTAGTAAAGTTACTTTCTTGAATTATTTAATTCATTATGACAGGTGCATGAGTGAATAAACTATTATTTCAATTTCTTATTAGATTTATTTAATAATGTTATATCTCCTTAACAGATGCATGGATAGGCATTAAATGAAATTAATAGTTATTTGTATATTTATGTGTGTTCATGTGCATGTTATCAGCAGGATAAGGCATTATTCAGTCCACAAGAAGATATTAGTGGTTTTGTTATTTAGTTATTAAATAGCATTGAATAGTATTCGGATGCCAAATCATTCTTATAGTGGCATAACAAAAGATGAAAACAGGTTGGCACTATTCAGTTCACAAGAAGCTACGGATGTCCTATTTCGTTATCTTATAACAACGAATGGTACTCGGATTCCAAATCATTATTATAGTTGCATAACATTGCTTGTTTTAAAAACTTATATACATGCGTTTTTACCTGTATCCATTCATAAGAAGGCTCAATTAAATAACCACAATAATTGCAATTATCTTCACAGTAAGGTAAGCCAATACGATATTCATTGTAAAGTGAGGTAGTATCGTCTTGCACAGTCATTATGCATAAGCCTGCAAAAGGAGATCATATGAACATCCATGTGTGATGTTTAAATTAATTTAGTTTCATTGATTTATTAGGAGATTTTCTATAATATTTGTATACAAATAATCAAGTAATAAACCAAGAAAACTCCTTTTTTGGTCATTTTAATTATTTTCTATACACACATATTAAGTTATGGTATACAAATGGCGTTTGTAAACCTATCGCGATGATTGTAATAAATGAATTCTAATTAAATGTAAACCAGCAAAAAATAATTCAAAATACTTGGATTTCTTTTAACGTCCGCTCTTGTATTCGTGTACAAATCACAGTTACATATTGCATATATCTGTATTGTAGTTTAACAAAAAAAAGGTTATCTTGACTTTATTCAGAAACCGAACGTATAAGCTAAATGGTTCATATACTCACCATTCAACTGAATAACCAGTTTAAATGGATTATAGGTTGGGGTATGTAGAATATTTGGTGAGTGTCTTTTTGTACTTAAATTTATCCGAAGAGATGTAGAACGGTTGACACTGCGAGTCTTTTTTAAATTTCCACACAAGGGTTTGCCTGATAGCTAGCATATAATACTTATCGCATCGACACCCACATAATCATATACACATCGCATGGTCGGAATAAAAATGTCACATACACGTACAATTATTACGCATGAGTGTGTTTTGTTATGTTAAATCGTGTGTTAAGATTTAAACAATAAACATCTGTAATTTACATAATTATGCATTTGTGCATTGAGATCTGACAAAAATAACCTTACTAAAACAAATAGGATGGTGTTATATAACTAATATGAATTAAACAATATATCAATTGTAATCGCTGATCTTTTACTATGCGTATTGTAATGTACATATGCGAATCTTATTTGTCCTGATTTTTTTTCCGTTCTAAACTATTATACTTTATTATTGTTTCAAATGCGTTGTCTCTAAACTGCATTTATTTAGGACGATATTATCGTAAAAGTTATAATGCATATGAATACTTGTGTTAACATTTTGTTAAGTTCATTATTAATGAATAATTTCATTGTTAACTTGTCGAAACGTCGATAATAATTTCAAATGAAAATTATAATACAATTTCTAGTAAAATTTGCTTGTTCATACATGTGTATTGTTATTCTTAATTGTTTACAGGAAAATATTTGAGACGACGAGTTCGTAAGAATTGCTTAAGTTTGCGTTGTATTGTATCTTCATTATGTAGCATTGTGAATCATATTGTTATAAATACACATTTAAAGTCCCTGATTGTTCTTTAAGCTAAGAAGAAATATTTATATGATTACATATTTAACGTTATGTTTTATCATAGTTATGCCATACTTCTACAGTACAGCCCACGCGGAACCAGCAAAGTCCGCGGCTACGCCGCGGCCAGTAATTTTAGTACTCGACGGAATCACGCGGCGTATCGACGAGTCACGCGGCATCGATCCGCGCTACCTCGTGTACTTTCGCGGAATAAATCCGCCGCAAACGTTCGCGGCAAATCGAGTGCAAAAATATACACCTAGATCTACATGTACATTTGTGTATCGCAGAAACCTAGATTTACGCTGAAGCAATTACATTTGTCGGTGTTTAATTGATTTTAATTGATTCTTTGATTTAACTAATTAAAAACTTAAAGTAGTTGCAGTTTCACAGTTTGCTATTTTGAGTATTTTTTTCGGATAAATGAATGCAACACTGTGTGGAGCAATTACATTTGTCTTTTTTTTAATTGCTATCGCGGGAGGGCTTTTGTTTGCAGTTGCAGATTTACAGTTTTCTATGTTAATATTTATTATTATGCATTTAAATATTGACTGCAAGAAATGCAGTTGAAACATTACAGTCAAAGATAAATTAAATAAGTAATTCAGACAATTAAGTAACATGCAAACGCACCGTTAATTGTTAACAGAATTTCACTTTCATTTTCGCAAGGTTTTCAGGAAGTCCCCGGGAAGCACGTTTTTTGCATGGATGTGTGTATGACGCGATTAAACGATGCTCTGTATCGTATTGCATTCAATCTAAATTAAATCATTTCATTTTATGTTTTAATATAATGTTATTATTATAACATTAAATTTAAAATTGGATTATCGGATATATATGCACATTAGTAAAGCGGTATGTATATAGTTTCTTCTTTCAAGTTCACACCCCTGAAAAAACAATACTCACAATGGGTATAATTTTCGGATTAATGAATGCAGCACTGTGCGAAACAATAACGTTTTTTCATGGGAGGCTTTTTGTCCGCCCCATATGAAAATGCTGGGAGGGTTTTGTCCGGGAGGGGCTATGTCCGTATTCCGTGGTTATCGCTTCTACACACTATGTAGCGTTATTTTGTTACAATGTATTAACATATATTTATTTCCGTTTCAGTGTTTGGCTGTTTTATTCAAGCAGTGTTNATGTGTAACATAGCTGCAGGTCCAACCATAATTTCATAAATAGAAATAGATGTTTTAATAATGTAAGAAAATGTTAAAAGTTTATTTACATCAATATTTATAAATAAAATAACTATTGTAATTAATGATAAATCTTATATCATAATAATAAGGGTTCTATAAAGAAAATATTTGAATGTTAGGAACAATAATAACATAAATGAAGTTTGGAAATTTAATAGCAAATCGTTATGATATATTGGCCATGATTATAGCATTTTCGCAAGTAGGAACATGACATATCTTTACATTCATTGTAAAGTAGACTAAATCATTAATTTGAAAGGTCAAAGATAGTATATTTAGATATGTGAATCTGCTTCTTAGAGACGTATATTTAACAAGGTATCCATTTGATAGGGTGGTCAACAGTATTGATACGGGAATTCTAATCTTATTAGATTATTTCATATATCCATTGATCTATGCCGGTCAAGGGGATTACCATGATACCTTGTTGTCAATAGACATACAGAGTGCTGCAACGGGAATCGAAATCCTATTAAATTATCTCTCATATATATTGGATTATGCATGAAGACAGTACATTAAATAGTCAAACCAGATATCTAAGAAGATTATTCGATAAATGGGTTCATACATGAAATAACTTGGTTACTTCGTTCCCGGGGAACGTCTTGTTGGAACAACACTCAACCAATCGGCAAATAACACGTGGTAAGGGAACTCTTTGACCGAGCCAATGGGAAATCACCGGTTGTTCAGTTAATCGCTTTGACCAATCAAATATGTTGTAAGGAATATCAGTATTTTAGGTTTATGTGTATTTCAATATAAAACTAGATGTTGATGTAGAGAGAACTAGAGTATATTCTGCGGTTAGATTTTACTATCGAATAGAGCGGTCACGCTTTCGTGTCGTGGCGGCCATGCTGGCCCGCCGCGCTGTTAAGATTGTATTTCACGAACATAAGCAAGCATTGTGTTAGAAAATATTCACAGAAATAAATCGATATGAAAATAGAAACGAACTTGGTGTTTGTTCCTGTGTGTGAACAATGTGTAGTTACGTCCCGAAGTGTTAATGACATCTAAGCAATCGTGATTTCAGTATTATGGCTTTAATTACTATATGTTTCGATATGCTTTTCATACAACAAGTGTTGAATTCGTTTTTTAACTAGAAAGTAAGAAATATGCATGTTTTTTTACGACTCCCGAATATATATGCATATGTTCAATATGTCAGGCAAACGGTGTGCCAGGTATGAATCTAAAATGGCTTGCGAGTGTTTTCTGTTCCTTGCATTCGAATCAGTATCAATACTAAAGCAATCTCTTTGTAGAGTGTGATTTTTCCCTGAACCCTGAAACGCGATACGTGAATTCGAAAATACACTCCTTACAGTCAGTTGGCTCTGTAAACAGGATTTTAACTACGCGTTGCTGCATGATTTGTTTGATTAACTGAAGTAATTATTAGGAACACATAATAAGCGTGTCTCCTTATTAATGCTTATGTTTATGGAATCAGCCAATTGTCTGTTTTAAATATAAGACATCTGTCAACAACGGGAGACAATCAGAACGGTATTTTGCAAGGAGTTTTAAATAGTAACTTCCCATTGATATTTACAAAAACAAATATAAGGAAACTCTTACAAACCATTCAACGTTCAAGATATATAAGTAATTTATCTTTAATTATTATCGCAAGAAAAAAATGTATGTTGTGAGTTTGTTCTGGTTGTTAAGGACAAGACATGAAGGCAAAAATGGCAATCATTGTTTGGGTAACAAGCAGTGTTGTACAAACAGATTATGATCTGTAACATTGATGTTTTGTTTTTGATATAAGTTTACAAATCATCAACTGCGATGCGACACTACT